>CABFVX010005336.1:26049-52117 GCA_902151425.1 Timema shepardi
CCCCCCCCCCCCACCTAGCCACGTGACAATAAGTAGCATAAAAAAAAACACCACCGCAATACAGTCGAGTCTTAAAATTGTCCATCCAACTTATTTATACCGATGCAGTACTTTCAAAGACAGACACAACTCATTCTTAGAACTCGAATATCCGGTTACCAATTTTTTTCTGTGCGAGCATTGTAATTGGGCGAGCTGACGAGAAGCGCGCGTCCTAGTTGGTGCCGCCACCTTGAAGTGACTTCGGGAACGGATAAGAGGCATGAGTCACCGCAACTCACATCAAGACTTTTTTTTTTACGTTGACTATAAATGTCAAGAAAACGGCAAATTAGTAAAGGCTTGCATTTAGTTTTGAGTACTGAATTGAATTTTGCAAACTACGTGACAAATTTCTTTTCTCCGTATATATAGTTCTATTCGGCTTGTTTTTATGTCACTTAAAAACAGGGGCTATTAGGGCATAGGACCTTCAGAATGTGTCGGACACTCAGACAACGGGACCACTGAAGCAGACTTTAATCCTTTTAATACGTAACTATTCATTTAATCTTATTCTTACTCATTTACTTACTTACTTACTTATTCTATGGTACTAGGAACTCGAAAGTTCATTGCCGCACTTACAAAAGTACGCCACCTATCCCTATCTAAAGATAGCTCTATCCAGCCCACCTGATTACACCCGATCTCTTTCAAGTCCATTCTATTATTATTATTATTATTAGCACCGCGTCTTACTACCCGTTCGGGTTATACGCACTTACGCTAATGTGTAATGACAGGGTGATTGTGAGATGAAATGGAGGACCTACAGTTTAACGTGGAATCCGAACCACGGTGGAGGCCTGGCATTCCCCACATTCACAAGATGTCTTGTCAGAGGTGAAGGAAGGGTTTGGTAATCAGATAAATCTGTGCCGGGACCGAGGATTGAACCCCGGCTGCTAGCTCAGAAGTCTGACACCTTACCCCTAGACCACCAGGTCACCCTTTCTAATGTTATCCTCCCGTCTGCGTCTAGATCTTCCCACTAGTATCTTCCCAGTAGGTCTGCCAGTCAGTACCATGAACACTGTTCTAGATTCTCCCATTCGAGCTGCATGCACTACCCATCGTAATCTACAAGACTAGATTCATCTTACCTTATCTACCCTGATGTATATAACAAACTTATTATTGAGGAAAGACTTGTTCATTGTCTTTATTTTAATGTAATGTTTTAAAGTGTTCATTCATATTTTAACTCTCACATTATTCACTTTTTTGTATGATACATCTATATTTAAAAAATGTACGTTTTTATTATTAGCCTACCATCTATTAAAACATAGTAATACATCATTGACTGAATGATCCGACTCTACATATTGCAATGCAACAAGATATAACTAAGGGAAAAAAGGTTATGTTAATTTCTTATCAATGTATTAAAATGTATATTTTCCTCATCAATATTCTAAATCTTTTCAAAAACACTATAATATTTTAAAGTTCTAGTTATTTATAAGTAATACCACAATAATCCTCCATAAATACGTTGAAAATATTTGTATAGCATAGATAATATTAAAAAAAGTCCCCGACCGTGCTTTCAGGTTGGCTACAAAACTGTTATTATAACATACCCTGATTTTTACAGGTTTTTACAGACATTTAAAAAATTCCCAGCCTAACCCGTTTTATAATTTTTCTCAGTGAGTGTCAATTTTTTTCCGTTTATTGCCTCAATTATGTTTTAAAAAAACAATCCTAACGGCAACTAAAAATAAATATTATTATAAATTATTTTTCAAGTATTTAACGTTTTAGGTATTGTTTGTGTGCCTGTGTAAATGTGTTATAAAACAAACCATGTAAAACAATCTCAGGCTAGAATAACATAATTATATAGGCAATGCAGTTTATTTAACATCCGTCACCGAGAAACCAAATTTCTCACTTTTGTTTAAATGTTTAGGTGGATAATTAGTCAAGTATTTATATTCTCTGACTTTTCCTTATTTTTTTATTAAATTCCCTTAACTTTTACAGGTTTTCCCTGTCAGTAGCTTCCATGGTGTGCTTTAGGACAAAAAAAAATTGCTAATCAAAATAGAAGAAATGGTTTCCCAACAATTAATCAAGTTTAAAACAATTCATGACTATTTTCTACACCTCCATGCTGGTGATTACTTAAGTGAGCTCTAGTGTTTAAATGGCGGTAGAAATGGAGGTTAAAATATATTACAACACTTTTTTTCCCCATGTCGTCTTAATACCTTTCTGGGATACACGTATTTATATGATATTGGAGATTAGAGCTTATGTCCATCGATGCGTGTCAAATGTGATAGTTGCAAAACATATGATTCAACGTATAAATTAATATGAAGGTAGATTCACTAGCTTTTTGTAACTATCGGATACCTGTAGTAAAAAGAAACATTTATAAAACACAAATACATTTTTTTGCGGGTCAACCATGATAACATTTTACTATTTTATGAGCGTTATTTTATAGGTATTGATTTTATCTAATAGAAGTGATATCTCCGGTTCATAGAACTTGAAGCAATAACACGTTAAAGTAGATCTACAGTAGCCCCATGGCTTCTTTGGTGTTGACTGACAGCTCACAGCTGACTTCTGGCAGTCAACATTTAGGTATATACCTAAATTTTGACTGTCAGAAGTGACAGCTGCTAAACACATGTTTTTGCAGATCATATGGTTCGGCGTAGGGATACATAATTTGGTCTGGTAACTTTTCAAAGCTGTTAGTCAGCACCAAAGAAGCCATGGAGCTATTGTAGTAGCTTTTCTAGCTCTTAGATAAGGCCCTTCCGATTCAACATTTTAGAAAACATTCTAAAATACTCTTTCGTAAGGAGTGTAAGATATGATAAAATAATACAGAAAGCATTAAGCATCAAGCATTATCTATCTAAGTCTGTATTATTTTATCACCTTCCGATTCAATTTTCACTGTAACTTCCATTGTACTGTGGCTTCCCTATAGTAAACAGGAAGTAATGGAAATTCAATAATTACAACAACAAAAATTATATACATTAACATTTCTGGGATATTTTAGGCTCTTGACACATGTTAAGGACTATTGGGACTGGGAACGCATACATTATAGACTCTGTATGACTTTTATTTAACCTGAATGGTATCACGTAGAAACTAAGAAGTTTCGGCCCAAAATAACTGAATCAACAAAGTAGGTGTATCAAAGAGGGGGGTTAGGCAACGTACAACGCCTCAGCAACCTTTCCCACAGAACGAGGCCAAAATAAAACTAATTAACACTGACCTCTCTCTAATAACGTGGGAAACTAAGCTCTAATTCAGTGGCAAGCCACCAATCGTTGGCTTCAGCGATAGTCGGCGGTAGGGCTGTGGCCGATTTAAGGATTATGACAACGCGATATAGCGTTTGTATTAAATCGGTATTCACGATATATCGCGATTTGATTTTGTTTTTTGAGTTTTGATAGTTATGTTCAACGGTGAATAGAGGGGGAGTGAAAATAATTTGCGTGGGGGGCGGGGGCGGGGGGGTATTTTGCTAACAGGCATGGTTTCTTATTAATAAAGAAACGTGTTTAGATTTGCTGCCGAGAAAATACATATGAGTAGATAAATATTTGTTAAGTTTCTCAAAGTAGCAATAAAAAAAATACAAACATGAAATCAGAATGATTATTTTTGAAAAAAAAAAAAAGCTTAGTGCTTGTCTGTAATTCGTTATTTATTTAGCCCTAATCTAGTTTAGATCTTGATATATTTATTATTCATAGCACAAATAATTAATTATGCTTTATAGTGACTTGATTAGTTTATTTTTGTTAAGGGCAAGAAATGGATTTTAAGTATATAATTTTTAACCATTACTCTCCAGCAAGAGCTTATCGGCCTTAAATAAGTTAGAATAATTGCTCTTGGATCTTTTGTAAACCCGGTGATTGACTAAGATTATTGAAAAAAAGACGTGGACACACGATGAACAATTATTTAGAGGTTTTTCGACACCAAAAAGCATAAAATTGTTAAAAAAGCACCTAATTTTATGAAGATGTGTAATAGCTACAGCGTTAAGTGACTACTGAAACTCGTTTAAATAACAAGTCTAATGAGTTTTTTTCATCTGCATCTATTTAAGGTCGAACTTCGACAAATGAGTTCATTTTAATATTTGATTTGATTGAAAAGTATTTTTGATCAAGTTTTAAAATACAACAATACACAAAAAAAGATAATTCCCATGAAACGTATATTATATTTAAAGATTTTACATGCTTTATATAGTCCTTTACAGTAGCGTACTCAGAGTGGGTCAAGTGGGGTTATTTTAATACTGTAAGATAGAAAATAGTTTTAACAAAAGATTGAAACGTACTTAGTAAAATAATATAAAACCATGCACTGCGTTTTATGAACAGGGTTACCTTATATTCAAATATTCGAACGGTATGCGGGAGTAAGGCGATGCATCGCCGAGTGGGAAGAGATCGCGGGAGTAAGGCGATGCATCGCCGAGTGGGAAGAGATCGCGGGAGTAAATGGGAAGAGATTGCGGGAGTGAGGTGATGCATCGCTGAGTGGGAGGAGATTGCGGGAGTAAGGCGATGCATCGCCGAGTGGGAAGAGATCGCGGGAGTAAGGCGATACATCGCCGAGTGGGAAGAGATTGCGGGAGTAAGGCGATGCATCGCCGAGTGGGAAGAGATTGAGGGAGTAAGGCGATGCATCGCCGAGTGGGCAGAGATTGAGGGAGTAAGGCGATGCATCGCCGAGTGGGCAGAGATTGAGGAAGTAAGGCGATGCATCGCCGAGTGGGAAGAGATTGCGGGAGTAAGGCGATGCATCGCTGAGTTGCATTAACAAATGTATTTGTTTCATTTTTAGCCAGGTTTATTTATACAATGAATTCAGGACACGAAATATCATTATTGCAGCGTACCAATTCTTAGTTGACCTTATTAAATTATTTTATATTTGATGATTATTGACTTTATATTCCTACTTGCAGTAATCTAAAATAAGAAACACGAGAAGGCCCATATCACAACTATTGGAGATCTGGATCCAACATTATTTTTAAATACAGCTTTTAAAAAAAACTCATAAATAATGCACGATTTATCAACTTAATCTTAGAAACAGTTACGTATAAATGAACCTAATTTAACATGGAGAAGATGGAGTTTTGTTCTCAGCGTTTTATTATCTTTGGGGTAAGGATGAGAAAGGTAGGATTTCCGAGGAAGTGTACCCGTATTTGTGTGGATAGGGTGGGAAATCATTAAATGAAAAAAGTATACTTAGCTAGGATTCGAACCTTTTCTCCTCGTTATTGGCAGATCAGACAAGACAAGACAAGACAAGACAGGACAAGACAAATTACTTTTCTAGGGTTGAAATGGGATAAAAAACCATTGTTAAATTCCCATGTAGAAAACCAATTCCAGTACGCCTGGCCAAAATACGATCCTCGGTAATGGAATTTAAGTGCATGAGTCTTAACGACCTAGACCGCCTGGTCAATACCCGGAAATAATATGTGATGGATATACTCCTTGTCACGTGACTTCAAATAAGTTATGATGTCAACAACAAAAAATCCAAAATGGACAACCTAGATGGATATTTTGTGAATGTACTGAATGGCAAAGTAGTACTCAGATCATATTTAAAATGATTATAAATAGTATTTAATACATTATTGTTTGTAGCATTCATTCAAAACAAGTATCCTTCGGGGTCCTCTGTTAAACAATGTTAAAATAACGCTAAATAAATCGTTCAAACAGTTTCAATCTAAATTAATCAAAGGCACGCGATCGCATGTTCTGGGTCAAAAAGTCCGTTGCTACGAAGCGTTGCTATGGAGCTGAAACGGGGGTGACGTCACATTTCCAAAGCGTTTATATTGATAAGAGTAAGGCTCAATAAATGATTTCAAAGCACCCAATATGTTCAAACATAATAGCAATTTACTAGAACGAGACAAATTTGATGTCATACTTGCCGGAGAGAATATTAAGAAGCACTTTCCGGTCCGACAATTGTGTGTGCAATCTAACCAGTGTTTGGGTTAGTTAATTAATTTAAGGTGGAATGGAAAGAAGGCGAGCTAGGTCCTGAATTCACTAAAGGGAGCGTATTCATTGGCGCAAGTTAGAAATGGCGCGACTTTTCGCCCATGATGATGCACAAGAGGCGCCTTTTTTTTATGAGCTTCGTTCCCATCTCGGCGGTGTATTTGGCTGACACGCTAGTCGTGTTGAGCTAGATTGCCGAGTACGGGGAAATTGAGGTTCGAATCTCGATTGGGTAAACTAGGGGTGGTATTTACTAAATGGTTTTCCACTCTCCGTCTGCGCAAATGTGGGTTAATTTCCTCTATATTCAACCTTCCCAATTTTACTAATCCATTAGCGTCATTAGTATTTGAGCGTAGAACCCGAAAGGGTAATAAGACGTGGTGCTAAATTAATTAAAAAAATATTTGCTTCGTTTCCATTTCCGATGTTTAAGGTCAGACTCACGTGTAGAAGAAATACTGGTAGTCTTACATTATAAAATTGAATAGAGGAACCCTTGAATTTCAAACAAAATTAAAACGAAATATCTTAGTTATGAAAAATGTTTTAAAGGAGGGTTGGTTTAAGTATATTTTATAACACATCGTTAGCTAAAAATATGTCGGACTATTTCAATAGGCCTACTAAACTTTTGGTTTAATCAAGCCCTGATCATTTTCTGAAATAATTTTTAAGGGGTGACATTAACAATTAATAATTGATATTCGTAAATTTGATAAATGACGCTTGTACACGGAAATTGAACCCGGGATTCTTGACTTAATGTATCAATCCTCTATAATTGAGCTAACCAGGATTGTCCCCATGTTAAGGGTCATTCTTCATTCATAGTTTGAAGGCAGATTCTGTGATGGACGTGTAGGAATCATCGGCCACAATGAGCTATTATTGATAACACAGCCTCCGGCGACTAGGAAGTGGCTTTATGCTGCCAATAGTACAAATACAATGTACATGAAAGGGAATGACGTGAAAATAAGCCACCGCTTGTACAATTAATATTGTATATGACTAGCGTAGCTTATAAGATAGTGGTTCTCAAACTTCTTCAACGTAGACTCTCTACCCAGGGAACAGCTTATTAACGGACTCCTTGACGTAGAAAAAAATTATAAGAATTTGTTTTAATACCATAGGGATATATATATATATAAGATATATATATAAAGATATGATTTATTTTATATATATAAAAGATATAATTTATTTTATATATATATATATATATATATAAGATATAATTTATTTTATATCTATAGTTATTTAATGTAAAACTAATTCAAATATAAATGAAAATAAACTAATTAATGTAGGTATTATATCTGAACATCTTTCAGCCATAATATTTTTTTTAAGTAAACGTTAAAATAATAACCTAAAAATTAAAAATAAAATAAATTAAGTATTATGTTTATAAATGTATATTCACTGGTAATTTATGTGCGTAAGGGAATTGAAGGCTTATTCAACATTAAGAAGATTTCATTTAGCATTTTTTATACAACAAAACCCGCCTCGGTGGCGTAGTTGGCTAACGCGCTTGTCGTGTTGAAGCTCGACTGCTGAGGACGGGGAGATCGAGGTTCGAATCATCGGTCGGGTGAACTGGGGGTGGTTTTCCCCTAATGGTTTTCCACTCTCCCTCCACGCAAATGCGGGCTCACTTCCTCTAATCCAACCTTCCCAATTCCTAATCCATTAGAGTAATGATTACTTAAAGCGTATAACCCGAACGGGTAGTAAGACGCGGTGCTAAATATTATTATTATTATTATTATTATTATACCACAAATAGCAGAAAAGGCTTGCTCGCACGAATAAATGTTTGGAAAAGGCAGACCAACTTTCAGTAGCCGACGAGAACACTAAAATAAATGTAATTCTCCAAATGATCCTCTGAAAGTTGTGGGAACAAAGGACGGGGACAACCTCCCCAATTTTTGGTCTCACTTTCTCCCCGGGTTTTAATATGGTAAGGCATCGCAATTGTTTTTTTCGTACATACCAGATATTTACACTTTTACATAAAATTGTTCAATATTTAAAATAATAAAGATATTTCGCTGACCCCACGTACGAACCTTACTGACCCCAAGGGGTCCGTGGACCCAACTTTGTGAATCTCTAAAATAGATCCATATTTTAGTTCGACAAAGAACGTTTCAGGTTAGAGTGCACAGTTAATTAAACAAGTGGGTGACCTGGTGGTCTAGAGGTAAGGTGTCAGACTTCTATGCTGGCGGCCGGGGTTCAATCCTCGGTCCCGGCACAGATTTATCTGGTTACCAACCCCTTCCTTCACCTTTGACAAGACATCTTGTGAATGTGGGGAATGCCAGGCCTCCACCGTGGTTCGGATTCCACGTTAAACTGTAGGTCCCTCATTTCCTCTCACAATCACCCTACCATTACACATTAGCGTAAGTGCGTATAACCTGAACGGGTAGTAAGACGCGGTGCTAATAATAATAATAATAATAATTAAACAAGTGGTGGTGGTTTATTTCAGCATCAACAAGTCGCATAACAAATGGCCGTGGGTTGTTTATTTCGTAGTAACTATAGAACATAGTTTATGATGGTTGTCATAGTTATTTAAGTACAATTTGTAGCTACTTAATTAAGCACACAATCATCGCCCGTTTGGGTGGGTTCTATAAATTTCAACCGAAAAGAAGAGGTAGGCCTACTCTTGGACGAGTAAACGTCAATCACGCCAACTTTTGAGGAGGGTCTGAGGAACCCATGCTGGAAGGATCTTATGGCTGGCTGGCTTGGCACTATCAAAAAGTGGCTCAAGCGTGTAGGAGAAGCTTAGAAAGAGAGAAAGAGAAGATCAGAAGAGTAACTCTCTCTTTCTTACGAGGGCGGTTCAACGACAGGAAACAAGACAAGTGAGAAGAAGAAAAAAAAGCATTGTTAGTTTTAAAAAAAACTACTTAATATAAAGAGTAAGAACAAGGAGAATAGCTTAGAGTAAATGAAATTGCGAAAGCACTAGGAGAGGAGGGTAAAACCGTAAAGAAAATAAATAACATGTGTAAAAGCGCTCCCACTGGACCCGAACCCCATCCTCGTTAACGGCGATAAAATATGAGAGTCTGACACTTTAGACTCTTCAAATCACCAATTTAGGCATTACGATACTCTCCGTGAGTTAAAAAATTTTCATTTTTAGAGTTGAGTAAAAATCAAAATTATGAGAACGCCTCTGTCGATGATAGCCAGGACTAAACTCCGAGCAAGTCTCGTTTGGCTTGCCGTTGACGGGAGGGTAAGGGTTCAAATCTCGACAGGGTTAAAAAAAAGTTTATTTTACTAAATGGTTTCCCACTCTACCTACGCAAAAATGTGGGTACATTTCATATAAATTATGTATTTCTCTCTTCAACCCCATCAGTGTGAATAAATATTGCTATCCCGGATGGGTAGACGGGGTGTAAAAATAATTGGGGGGATGTATGAATCGTATGTCAGTAGAAAGATGGTGTTTAACATTTTGACAAAATAAAAATCATAATGTTGCTAAAATCATAACTCCACAACTGTAGAACCAAGCTAAACAATGTATATTTTTGAGATGGCACCTACCACTTTTTGAATTATTTTTTATTATTATATATTATTGGAAAACTATGACGATTTTTGAAACTAGCAGTGAGTAGTCCTAAAGCAAACATTGCTTCAAAGGGTAGTCCCACAATAAGTGCATTGTCACATAAACTACTTTTAGTGTGTTTGTTAAAGTTGTACTAAAAAAGACCCGCCTCGGTGGCGTAGTTGGCTAACGCGCTAGTCGTGTTGAGCTCGACCGCTGAGGACGGGGAGATCGAGGTTCGAATCTAGTTCGGGTGAACTGGGGGTGGGTTTTTCCTAAATGGTTTTCCACTCCCCCTCCACGCAAATGCGGGTTCACTTCCTCTAATTCATCCTTCCCAATTCCTAATCCATTAGCTTAATTAGTACTTAAAGCGTATAACCCGAACGGGTAGTAATACGCGGTGCTAAATAATAATAATATACTACAAACGCCTCGAAACTTCAATACATTGGCTTATGGTGTAGTGATTCGTTTTCTATCGTTACCATGTACCTAATATGGTTTTAAATTGAAGTTGAAAGATAAATTAACCTTAAATTCATGGCTATTATTGCCTTAATATAAGGAGTAGAAATGATAAAGGTGGTATAGAGGAAATGTAGCCACACTAGCCTGGGAAAGCCACTCTCAAATGCAAATGGCTGAGATTTAAGGCTCAATCACCCCATCATAGGCAATACTATCTATTGCGAAATTGATGCCTTAGACTGAGTGACCACTGGTATGGGTAGCTTTGTTTATGTAACCATGACATTATTGTGGAAGGTCCCCATCAATGTTTTTGTTAAATTACGAATAACAGCAAGTGTTGCACACGTCCATAAATCCCACATTGTTTAAGAAGTGATTTGTTATTCCAAAATATAGCTTATGTATAAATAGAGGTAAAAGGTATAAACATGTTTCTAAGGTATGGTTAAGACTTAGAAACCCACTTAAGATTATAATAAAAAGGTGAAAGGCTAGATAAACATAAGAATTACTAGAAAAAATGATAAAAAATTATAAAAAATAGTCTTAGGTTAATAATGATTATATTTAAATGATGAAAAACACGTTAAAAAGATACAAGCATGAGATAAGTGAGATAAAAAATTAATAAATTGATAGATTAAAATAAATATGTTTCTAAGGGATTAAAAAACCTTTTATTTCAAGTTTTTTAATTTAAAAAAAGGTTAAATTAGTTCTAACGACGTGCACGCGAAATATTATAGTCTAGTTCTTTGAGATAAAAAGTGAATGGCTAGAACAAAAACCAATAGAAGTAATTTTTAATAGGGTCACAACATATAATTAATTTCAAGATAAATTATTGTTTTGGTGGGTTTTAAGTTTTATAAATCCCATATACATTGTAAATATCAGAGTTTGATGATATTTCCCTTAAGTTGGTGGTAGCCTTAGTGATATGAAACATGTTTCTTAAACATTTTAAATACAGTCTGTGTGCATATATTTCTTTTAGTATTTCAGAGAGAATGTTCTTGCGTTAATACATAGATTTTATATAATTTAGTAAATACGAAAGGCGAAGCGTAGGGGCCGAATGTTTATAATTACACAAATCAGCCGTAACCGAGTCATATCCGAATAAATTGAAAAATTATATTTAGTCTCGGGGTTGATTCCCGTTCCCAGGTGTCATTTTTTCAATTTATTCTAAGATGATATAAAGTTTAAACTATTTTTTTATAGCGATTATTTGAAAAATGTACTTCAAATATTTTTATATCAGCACACCAGGGGTGGATTCCACGCCGGTAGGGGTGGGGGTAAGGAGGATGAGTGGGAAATTTATCCCCCAAAATGGTCGGGCGACGGACGAAATAATTGTAATTCAGCTGATATATATAAACATATCTGAGCGGATCAACGAAAAAGTCAGCATGAAAAAAGAGTCAAGCAAAAAGATAAGAATGTATAGCAGAAACCATTAAGATTGAGTTGGTGACCTGGCGGTCTAGGGGTAAGGTGTAGGACTTCTGTGCTGGCGGCTGGGGTTCAATCCCCGGTCCCGGCAAAGATTTATCTGATTACCAAACCCTTCCTTCACCTCTGACAAGACATCTTGTGAATGTGGGGAATGCCAGGCTACGGATTCCACGTTAAACTGTAGGTCCTCCATTTCATCTCACAATCACCCTACCATTACACATTAGCGTAAGTGCGTATAACCCGAACGGGTAGTAAGACGCGGTGCTAATAATAATAATATTGAGTTATTGCAAAGATTGTTAAAGACAACTGGCAATGCCATAGTTGCGTCAAATCAAGACATGACTGAGGACAACTATGATGAAAAGCAGACATGTTGGCTTGACTGTTCTTTATTCCATTATTATTTAAATCATTTTAGACCCATATCAAGGAATAAATATAATTATAAATAACGTTTTATATTTATATTTCCATTTATTTTTATATTATTTCCAGTAGGCCCAGTATGACCATAAAACACCCCCAGTGAAGGTTAAATTTAAACCCCCTAAGCTTGGGGGTATTCCATATTCCATATTAAAGGCCCGTCGGTAAGAGTTCTCACCCCCTTCCCTCGAATTGTTTCCTGGATCCACCCCTGTAGTGCACAACTTAAAAGCTAGCTTAATTCTAGAACAGATACAACATCCAAGTTCCTTGTCACTCATTTTCATCAATGTGAAAAGGAGATATCCAATTTCAACAAATACATTTTTCATCCTCGTCGGAAATTAAACCTGGGACCTTAAACTCAATAGGCAGACACGCAGCTGATTGAGTTAAGGAATAAAACATTTTATTAAACTAATTTTGGCCCCTTCAGTACCTTTGTGCATTGTGAGATTTATTTATAAGTTAAATCAAATTAAATAAAAATAATTAGAGACTTTCACAGCATTTTAATAACCTATCAAACATTTTTAAATACTAGGCGATGTAGTGTGAATTTATAAGTTTGATATAATCAATGACCCTCATGGCTAAGGGGTTAGTGAGCTTTAGAAGTGGCCTGTGGAAACAGGGGTTTCCAATTCGATGCCAGGTTAAAAGGACAACATAAATAATTTAGTTTTTGTGGCTAATTTTTTATATTTTTCAGTTATTTATAATGAAAGTGTTGAGAAAATGTTACCCAAACAAAAATTAATTTGTGCTAGTTCTCATAAAACTTTTTTTTTGTGTTCTTAAACCATTATTAAAATTCCTGACACTATAAAGAGTTTTTAGTATTAGATACCCACCTCGGTGGTGTGGTTATCTAACGCGCTAGTTTCGTACTGAGATAGACTGCCGAGGATGGGTAGATCCCGGTTCTAATCTCACTGGGGTGAACTGGGGGTGATTTTTCCTAAATGGTTTTCCACTCTACCTCCACGAAAATGCGGGTTCACTTCCTATATATTCAACCTTATCAATTCCTAACCCATTAGCGTAACTATTACTTAAGCGTATTTATTTATACTCTACAAATTTCAGCGTATAGCCCGAACGGGTAGTAAGACGCGGTACTAAGTATATTTAGTATTAGATGATTTTGTCCTAATTTAAGTTAGTTTGTAAGTCATTTGGTGAAATAAGCTTTTGTGTAGAAAGTGTAAGAATACCTAATTATTAATTTTACTTATTATTTCAAGACTCTCAGTTTTAATGAAGCGTTATTTTTTAGCTGAAAAAAAAGTCTTAAAATTTCATTAGCTTAGAGGAAGTTTAAATTTGAAACGTTCAAAATATTAATAAAGCACTATATTTGTAATAAAAATATAAGCTACTGGTATTTGAAAGAAATTAACAAAATTGCTAACACATTATATTAGCGCATTAAAGTTACCTAATCTACGTTCGTTTATATGGGCCGCAAAACATAAAAGTACTCGATTGTAACTTGCTATATAGCTACTCAATTTTCTTAATGCTAAAAATTAAAAATGCATTCTTTAGTTATTAATAAAATTTTTTGGGATATAAATGAAGAAGATTATGAATCAACTGCATTAGCATTCCAAACAATACTTGAGTAGGTGTTTAAAGATTTTAATAAACCAGTTTTAATTACTTTTAAAATATTTTAACACAGCGATCATTAATAAAAAATAAGACTGAATGTCAACAATTCAAATCTAATAGTTTTTTTAATTTCTTATTAATGTCATAATTGTATAATATAAGAATATATGACTAGATAGAACAAATAATTAAACACATTTTTACTAATGTTTTGATCTTGGCTAGCAATATTCATGACCAGCAAACTCAAATCATGACAGTTTCATGGCATTCATGACCAAACTTTTATTTCATTACTTTTTCATGACTTTCATGACCTGAAGAAGACACCTTGAATTATGTTAAAATTAATCTCTTTTTCCTATTATTTTAGTAAGAAAATAGAAGTACAGTGATAGTCTAAAGCAGGGGTTTTTCAAAGGTGGGCCACGAAATTCTCGACGTTATATTATGGTCGATAAAAATAAAAGTTTCAATCAATACTAGTTTTTAAAAAGAATTAAAGATAAAAATGTATGAAAGCTTTAATAGATTTAATTCACAAAGAATTTAATGGTATAAAATAAAAATAAGTTTTAGTAATGAGTTGTATGCTTGTCGTTTCTTACACAAACGTTCAATTCGTTGTCGAATAGAGGATAAAAAACACATATTTCCTGTTCAAGTGAGACGAGTCTCTCAGAGTATGTCAGTCTCCCGTGGTGTAACCAACTTGCAGGTTCAGTGTGCCGCGAGGTCACACAACAAATAATAGTGTGCCGTGAACGAAAATAAAAGTTGAGAACCATTGTCTAAAGGTTATATATTGTACACCTATCACCTTCTAATCTGTAACTTGTTATTTGTGGTGTAAGCAGGCTCCCTGTAACCCAACCTTGATTCCAACACACCAGTGTTATATTATTTTAATGTTAAAAATCAATTCAAATAAATTATGTTTATTTGCTACAGAAAACTTGATAGCTTGTATCTTAAAATGGTAAACCTTAGATTGATGTGCAAAATCTACAAACTGCCCTGAATGCAACATAGTAGGCTGTATACGATCGCGTTAAGTTATTTCAAGAACCGGTAACAGGTCAAACCAAGTCAAACAAATAATTTATTAGAACAACTAATCAATCTAAAGCAACACGTACATTTTTTATTTTATATTTAAGAGTCACATGAAAACTGGATGCAATAAATTGATCAGTTGTCCTCAAACCGAGAAAGATGATTATTCTCAACCCAATTAGTTGTATTTCATAATGTTAAGTTGGCTGAGCCCACCCACAAGAATATTAGTAACCATAATTTACGTAACAATAAAAAAAACCTGTCAGTCACGTGTTAGCTTTAAACCAGATATCACTTTACTAAAAAGCTAAGTCAATGACTTACCGTTCTTTAGTGGACGCAGCAACTGTTTGGTACGGGAACGGCGAAAGAAAGCCAACCGCCTCAACTGATCTCTTCTAGCTTGCTCACAGTCGGCGTGGAGAATGTTGCCGACTTCACTTTACTTCACCTGTCCATGTCAGGCGAGGCTAGTCGCGGTGGGGGAAGTGGAGTCAATCCTGGCACCTGCAGTGCTCATTGGAGCCGTTTCCCTCTCCTGGCAATTACCGTAAGGCCTGCCTACCTGGGAGGACTACCAACTTGCGCGCGCTGCCTCTACCTTGCAACGCCGATATTCCACAATGTTGCCGGTCAATCAACCCTACAATTTAATAAGTGGGCCATTTTCCTGACTACAAATGATGATAATAATGTGCATAATTGTTAGAATAGTTGTCTTTTAACGATGAATTTACCCAGTAGAATTACTAATGTATGACATATTCTGTTCAAGGATAAACCCTGAACTAAAACAAACTGAAATTTGAAGGAAAAAATTCTTGGAGGGAAAGAAATTCGTTACCAGTAGAAGCGGCAAAATGATTGATTAATTATTCGCGTTTCTTATTCATTGTGCTAAGATAATACAAAAATTTTGAAGTATGGTCTAGGGGCTTATATATAATTATTTTATTACAATCGACTCTATTTAGGTGACTCTTATATTATATTAAACCAATTTTTCAGTTATATACATACTAGTAAGCGTTGAAGTATTTTGTTTAAATAAACTAAAAATATATGTTAGTGTTTAGTATAAATATTTAAAATACTTATGTTAATTTTGTTTGTGCACCTGTCCGAACTTTACGCATATCAATACAAATGGAGTACGGATAAAAAAGGTAGAATTGGGAGGATATGTACCCACTTGTGCGTGAAGAAAGAGGTTTAAACCCTTATTAAGGTTAAATAATTCCATACTTTCAGCTGGGATTCGAACTCAGACCTCCCCCATCATCATCAACTCAAACCAGACCAGGCTGATACCCTTTTTTTCCCATTCTTATTGATCTGTGTAAATGTTTACTAAACTAACAGCATTATTATATTATACAGACAAGCGTGGATAAAAAAATAGCTACACGTCATCTCTTCTGTTTGAATAATTAATTTTTTTTTAAATGATTTTGACCTGAATTTTGCTTAATATTTTCATTAAATATGGATGTTCAAAAGAAAGGTTAAACAATTTTAACATGATGAAAATAAAAAGTCTTAATCAATTCTTGATGGTGTCCAAACCAGCAAATTGATAGAGAAAATTACACTTCCTAAAACACGATCATTTTCAGCCTTCCTCTTCACGTACTAACACAACACATACACACATACACATTATATAAAATAATTAGTGGATTGTTGCAGCGATGGCTGCAGATTATTGCACTAAAAAGTATTTTAAACGTTTTACTGGGGAAATTTCTACATAATGAGCCCTCACTCGATTTTCTAGATAAAAGTTTACTCGTAAAAGGCTATAAAGATGTAGGTATTATTATTATTATTACCGCGCCTTACTACCCGTTCGGCTTACACGCACTTACGCTAATGTGTAACGGTAGGGTGATTGTGAGATGAAATGGAGGACCTACAGTTTAACGTGGGATCCGAACCACAGGTGGAGGCCTGGCATTCCTCACATTAACAAGATATCTTGTCAGAGATGAAGGATGGGTTTGGTAGTCAGATAAATCCGTGCCGGGACCGAGGATTGAACCCCGGACCCCTCAGCACAGAAGTCCGACACCTTACCCCTAGACCACCAGGTCATCCTTTAGATTTAGGTGTTAAATTTAATCAAAACGTATATTTTCCCCCTACCCGTTCCGATGAGAACTTTAAAACGACCCCTCTGCCAGCTCTCTATTTATTTATTGCACCAGACCACTCAATCTAGACTTGAGCTGTTATTATTTTAAACCAAAGAGGCATGATTTATTAGCCGACATACAACTATCTAAGAAATCATGGTTTCCGTGGTGATGTAACCAAATAATGATTTTACAGATGAGCCACTGTCCACACAGAAGTAAAAAATAGAAATTCGTTAGAAAATTTGGGGTTCAGTTTTAGGCTACTATTTTAGCCGGCATCCTGGACTCCTCACCTTTAAAATGAGTGTTCGTTTGTCAAAAACGGTTAAACTGTTTCCTCGTTATTTAAACGGCCGGAAAAGGGCTTATAAAATTCTATTATTATTATTATTATTATTATTTAGTACATAGATAGAATGATAGTGAGAGAAAGTGAGTGTGTTAAAGAGTGAGTGTGAGAAAGTGAGTGTGTTAAAGAGTGAGTGTGAGAAAGTGAGTGTGTTAAAGAGTAAAGTGTGTTAAAGAGTGAAAGTGAGAAAGAGAGTGTGTTAAAGAGTGAGTGTGAGAAAGTGAGTGTGTTAAAGAGTAAGTGTGTTAAAGAGTGAGAGTGAGAAAGTGAATGTGTTAAAGAGTGAGAGTGAGAAAGTGAGTGTGTTAAAGAGTGAGTGTGAGAATGTGAGTGTGTTAAAGAGTGAGTGTGAGAAAGTGAGTGTGTTAAAGAGTAAGTGTGTTAAAGAGTGAGAGTGAGAAAGTGAGTGTGAGAAAGTGAGTGTGTTAAAGAGTGAGTGTGAGAAAGTGAGTGTGTTAAAGAGTGAGTGTGTTAAAGAGTAAGTGTGTTAAAGAGTAAGTGTGTTAAATAGTGAGTGTGAGAAAGTGAATGTGTTAAAGAGTAAGTGTGTTAAAGAGTGAGAGTGAGAAAGTGAGTGTGTTAAAGAGTGAGTGTGAGAAAGTGAGTGTGTTAAAGAAGTGAGTGTGAGAAAGTGAGTGTGTTAAAGAGTAAGTGTGTTAAATAGTGAGTGTGAGAAAGTGAGTGTGAGAAAGTGAGTGTGTTAAAGAGTAAGTGTGTTAAAGAGTGAGAGTTAGAAAGTGAGTGTGTTAAAGAGTGAGTGTGAGAAAGTGAGTGTGTAAGATTTAGAGTGAGCGAGTTAGAGTGAAAGAGATAGTATAAAAGAGAGTGTGTGAAAGGAATAGAGTGGTAAATAGAAAGTGTGTGTGAGAGAGAAAGTGGTTGGGAGATGAAGTGAAAAAGAGAGTGTGTAAGAATGTGTACGACAGTGTGTGTGAGAGGGTTTTCAGAGAGTATTTGAGAGAGATTGTGTGTTAAAAAAGTGTTTTTTGAGAGAAAGTGAGTGTGTGAGAAGGAAGGTGTTTGCGAAAGAGAGTGTAAAAAAGATTTTGAGAAAGATTGTATGAGTGAGAGATGGTGTGTGAAAAAGTATGTGAGAGAGAGTGGGTCACGTGGTAATATGGAAACATAATTGAACTTATTTGTATTGAAATATTTTTTTTATAAAAATTGAACACCAAATCCATATACAAACTATAAAATGGGTATCTAAACACATTTCAAGATCATTTTATCAATTTCATGTAATTATAATACGTACCGGTACCAAAACATATTCAAACGTACTTGTATCGTTTATAATTCATGCGCGAAACAAAATGTAAGAAAATATTTTCACGAAATTATCTATTGAAACTTTTATTTTTCTGACTTTAGTTAATATGGTTGGGCTAGTGGTCAAAGTCTCTGGCTTCAGATCCAGAGATCACAGGTCCAATCTCCGGCCCTTCCATAAATTATCTGTGAAAAAGTGGTTCTAGAGTGGGGTCACACTCATCCTCGCGAAGACAAATGGGGAGCTTCTTGAATAAATAAGTAGCAGCTGCGGTTTAGAAAAGTGAGATTAACGGCCGCGGGGTTTGTTTTGCTCTTACCGCATGACACCCTCTATCTGCAAAGGCTGACACTTTCATCGCTAACGGCGGTGGTCACTCGGTTAGAATAGCTTGCTTACGGGCTCACAACATGGATTATTATTATTATTATTATTATTAGCACCGCGTCTTACTACCCGTTCGGGTTATACGCACTTACGCTAATGTGTAATGGTAGGGTGATTGTGAGATGAAATGGAGGACCTACAGTTTAACGTGGAATCCGAACCACGGTGGAGGCCTGGCATTCCCCACATTCACAAGATGTTTCTTCTATATGATAGGAGAAGAGACGGTACAGGATTATTTTCATATCCCAGCTAGGTTAAGTTAGGTTTGAATAATAATAATAATAATAATAATATCTAGCACCACATCTTACTACCCGTTCGGGTTATACGATTTAAGTACTAATTACTCTAATGGATTAGGAATTGGCAAGGTTGAATTAGAGGAAGTGAACCCCCATTTGCGTGAAAGAAGAGTGTAAAACCATTTAGGAAAAACCACCCCCAGTTCACCCGACCGAGATTCGAGCCTCGATCTCCCCGTTCTCAGCAGTTGAGCTCAACACGACAAGCGCGTAAGCCAACTACGCCCCCGAGGCGGGTAGGTTACGTAAGGTTTGGGGATTATTTTCATATCACACCTCGGTTAAGTTAGGTTCGAGGTTGTTAGGTTTGGGAACTATTTTCATATCACGCCCAGGATACGTTAGGTTAGGTCTAGCTAGCTCTGTTTGGCACCCCCTCGAGCTGACGCTACGCCTGGTTCACACGGTCCTTAAGCCGCCCCTAAACATTGGGGTTACATTTTAATTTATTCAGTAAGTTGCAACTAACCACTAGTTACAACAATGTTAATAATTTTTTAATATAATTTACCTCAATAAATCAGATCTCAATAAACAAAATCAAGAAATTATTTTATTGAATAAAAAAGTACAGAAACGACCTAAGTAATAATAATAATATTAATAATAATAGTGTATTTATGTGGACGAAGTAAAGTCCAGCACCTTTTCTTACATCTAACCACTAATAAGCTTCATAAATTAAAATAAATATTTGTAATGTTCTTATTATTTTATTGATGATCATAATAAGAATCCTGCTAATCACGCACATAATACCCACCGGGGTCGCCGTTTGAGTATGTTGGGGTGTTATTTTCTCGATGTAGTCTCCCATGCTTCCCCCCTTATGATTTTTTCAAAAATTATCCACATAATTCTTTTCCTTGAATTCTTATTTCTTCTTTATAGGTCCTTGGCCTGTTCCATTCCAAGAGCTCTAATTTCTAAAGGCTGTCCTTCCATCTTCGCGGTCTTCCAGGTCTTCTCCTTCCTGTAGGTCTCGTCTCTTGCTATTTTAACAATTTTGTCTTTTTTTGCATCCTGTAAATGTGTTGTTTCCTTGTATTAAATAATTTTATTATTAATTGTAAATATAGTAACCCGTCTCGGTTGTTGAATGATTTTAGGCAAGCGTATCAAACACATTTGTTCATCAGGGCCGCATTATTAAAAATATTGAGAATGCCACATTAATAAAAAAAAATATTGTCATTATTTAGAATTTAAAAAAAATCGATCTTAGTATCTTATAATTACAAATAGGTGACCTGGCGGTCTAGGGGGTAAAGTGTCAGACTTCTATGCTGGCGGCCGGGGTTCAATCCTCGGTCCCGGCATATATTTATTTGATTACCAAACCCTTCCTTCACCTCTGACAAGACTTCTTGTGAATGTGGGGAATGCCAGGCCTCCACCGTGGTTCGGATTCCACGTTAAACTGTAGGTCCTCCATTTCATCTTACAATCACCCTACCATTACACATTAGCGTAAGTGCGTATAACCCGAACGGGTAGTAAGACGCTGTGCTAATAATAATAATAATAATAATAATAATAATAATTACAAATAGAAAAGATTAAGCCTCATATTTAAAACAATGAGAATAATTCTGTATTAATTTTATTTTACCAAATATTTGAGACCTTTTAAGTGCAGCAAATGTGTCAAGTCTGGCTTTAAAACTTGAGACAAAGTAATTTTTATAATAATCATAAAAAATAGCTTTGTCATCAGAGTCAAATCCCAACATTAACGCCGTTAACAAATGTGTGTCCGTTAGCCGATATCTCTCGGGTGTTAGGTTTCATTTAATGTAAGAAAACATCTGTAAACATTATGTATGTGGCTAAACATTGCTCATATTTGAAGCGCAAACTCAACACTTTTTTGTAAATTGATCCACGTCAAAGAAAGAGTAGGCCTACAGATGTGGTACACGCATGCCATAATTCTACAAATTATGCCAAATTCTCAACAAAAAAAAACATCCCAAAAGGTTATATTTTCTAGACGTTTATAAATTTATATTCTTATTATTATTATTAGCACCGCGTCTTACTACCCGTTCGGGTTATACGCACTTACGCTAATGTGTAATGGTAGGGTGATTGTGAGATTAAATGAAGGACCTACAGTTTAACGTGGAATCCGAACCACGGTGGAGGCCTGGCATTCCCCACATTCACAAGATGTCTTGTCAGAGATGAAGGAAGGGTTTGGTAATCAGATAAATCTGTGCCGGGACCGAGGATTGAACCCCTGACCCCCAGCACAGAAGTCTGACACCTTACCCCTAGACCGCCAGGTCACCTTTATAAATATAATAAGTGTCCGCTACCCTCGTAAAAGGCTGGACAGCCGATGACGGGGAGGAGATCGGAATTCTAATCCCGGTCGGATGTATTGAGGGTGGATCTTCCTAAATGACTTTCCACTCTCCCTACACGAAATTGTTCGTACACCTGATCTAAATTGAACCTTAGCGTAATTAGTGCATATGCGTACAACACAAACGGTTAGTGAGACGCAGCGGAAAAAAAAGTAAGTATGGCCCATAGATTGTCAAGTCCAATTTTCATAAAAAATGGTATTTTAAAAAATACAAACATTTTACAGACCGAATTGATAACACTTAACTATTTTATTAGTGTTATTTTATAGATAGTCATATCAAATATGACAGCTACTGTTCACATGACTAATGATTTGACTTATGAATACGTGAAAATAGATCTAGTAGCTTTTATAGAGGTAAGATATGGATATTTCTAAGAAAATTGGACTGTACCTACATATACGCTCACAAACCACCACAAATTATGTATAGAAATATTACATTAAATTTGGAGGTATAATGTACTATATTTTATAAAACGGTTAAAATTGTTCTGACCTTTTCCAACCCCATCAGTGGGCATGCGGACTAAGTGTCTGGCTCATTTGCTCTGATTTGCTGCTAATGGGAGAAGAGTTTAGATTTACTGTCAGGTGTAATAAGGGTGGTTTTCACTCTACCTTCGTGTCTGATATAAACTGTAACCGGTGTTCTGAAGGAAATTTGTTCAGCTTGTGAAAAACAGAGCTTATCACGATGGACTAAAGCGTCCTCCTTATCAAGCTATGGCTGTGAAATCAAAATCACTTTAGCTTCGTCGTGTTTACCCGAAGATGTCATTGATGATCTTGAAACTTAATAAGATTTAGTCAAAGTTAAACGCGTAATGGAAGTGTCGAGATGAGTAAAAACGACGATGATTTCCTGGTGGAGACAGATATCAGTGGAAACCTAGAGGCAGACGTTGAAAGAAACCAGGGAGAGCCAAACACTGAGAGGAATCAAGAGGAAGGAGCTGAAGGAAATCAGGAAGATCCAAACATGGAGAGGAGCCAAGAGGAAGGAGATGAAGGAAACCAACAGGGGCCAAACATGGAGAGGAGCCAAGAGGAAGGAGCTGAAGGAAATCAGGAAGATCCAAACATGGAGAGGAGCCAAGAGGAAGGAGATGAAGGAAATAAGGAAGATCCAAACATGGAGAGGAGCCAAGAGGAAGGAGATGAAGGAAACCAACAGGGGCCAAACTCTGAGGGTCTGTAAGAGGTATGTGTTGAGACATGCAGGGAAAATATATTTTGTGAACTTTGCGGCAAAATAGAAGACATTGCTGTTAATAGACGTAAATCCAAAGAGAACCTATAAATTCGATCAAAGAAAAATGAACCGGCCAGAGAGGAGCCCTCCTATTCAATTTTCTAGGACACTGTTTCAAAACCACGTGTCAACTCTATTCCAATTTCTTGTTCCTACAGCCAAATTTTTATAACACTAATAATTACACTTTGGATCAATTTCTTACCATTCTTATTCATAACTTTCTTAGCTATGTAGTTTTTAAGCAAAATGGTAAAATCTTCTTCAATATTTAGTAGTAAAGTGACTACCTACCTACCATATTAATATTAAAGCAATCACTAAAATATTAAATATTATTATTTTGAATAACTTGGATTAAACTTAACTAGCTTGACCTAAATTAAATAACTTAACTGGTATAACCTGAACCGATAGTAAGACATGGGGATAAAAATACAAACTTAACTCTTATTGATTTAATTTAACAATACTTAGTTTGAACTATCTTAGTGCATTTTTTATAACCTAAACAAATTTAACTAAACTTAATCTATTTAAACTAAACTTAATCTAACCTTTTTAACGTATTTATATTTATCTCAATTTAAAATAGATTAACTTAGATTAAATTTAATTAAATAAACCCACTTTGTTCTTAAACAAACAATAATAAATAAAAACAAAAACATAATATGGCCAACAAAACTTAAAAATAATTTGATATAACCAGCCTAACTAAAGATATAGTAATAAAAGTACTTTTGATTATGTGTTTGTCATTTCCTGTCAAGGAGTTTGGTATCAATAAGGTAATCCGATGTGTTTTAATTCTGGAATTTACAATCCAGTCTCGTAGTTTTGGCAGCAAGTCTGCTCGGAAGTTAAAAATTAAAATTTTGGATCCCTTCTTGTTTTAGGGTTAAACTGTATTTTTAATGTATTTAGCAACATTGAAATTCAAAAGGTATTTTTGAGTGAAAGATATCTGAAATACAATATTTATAGAATTCAATGTAAATTATTATTTAGGATAAAGATAATAAAGATATGTAATGTGATAATAAACTTTAATGGATGATCAAAGAAGATTAATTGAAATGGGAATTGTCAATTTAAAATTACTTAACAGTTGTATTAAAACTAATGTTGAATGTAATTATTATATAGAAAGAGACATTAAATAGAAATAAGTTTAAAAAATCAACAATTAAACTTATTTCTATTTAATGTCTCTTTCTATATAATAATTACATTCAACATTAGTTTTAATACAACTGTTAAGTAATTTTAAATTGACAATTCCCATTTCAATTAATCTTCTTTGATCATCCATTAAAGTTTATTATCACATTACATATATTTATTATCTTTATCCTAAATAATAATTTACATTGAATTCTATAAATATTGTATATCAGCTTCCTTATTACCATTTCATCATGTTTTTAAGAATATCTGAAATAGTTTGCACATACCTATATACTAGAACAATGTCACTTATTATGTATTTCACTCAGATTAGGTGACCTGGCGGTCAGGGATAAGGTGTCAGGGGACCTGGGGGTCAGGGGTTCAGTCTTCGGTCCTGGCATAGATTTATTTAATTGCCAAACCCTTCTCCCCCCTTGACAAGACTTGTATTAAACACAACTTGTAAATGTGAGGAATGCCAGACCTCCACCGTGGTTCGGATCCCACGTTAAACTGTAGGTCCTCAATTTATTCTCACACTCACCCTACCATTACATGTTAGCGTAAGCGTGTATAAATGGAACGGGTAGTAAGACGTGGTGCTAATAATAATAACATTCAGATTAAACTATTTATATAATATTTAAATTGCAATACCATAATTTAATGTTATAATCACGTGGTTGATTAATCACAGAAGTTGATCTAATCTCATGTACTATACTATAAATTATATTTTCACTGCAAAATTAATATTATTTGGACATTGCGAGTTCTTTTACTTTTTACTGTCAACATTTGTACATTTTCTAGCTTAATATTATGATGGGGTCGACCTCAGTGGTCTTGGGGTAAAGTATTCACCTCAGAACCGCCTCGGTAGCGTAGTTGGCTAACGCGCTTGTCGTGTTGAGCTCGACTGCTGAGGACGGGGAGATCGAGGTTCGAATCTCTGTCGGGTGAACCGAGGATGGTTTTTCCTAAATGGTTTTCCACTCTCCCTCCACGCAAATGCGGGTTCACTTCCTCTAATTCAACCTTCCCAATTCCTAATCCATTATAGTAATTAGTACTTAAAGCGTATAGCCCGAACGGGTAGTAAGACGCGGTGCTAAATATTATTATTATTATTGTTCACCTCAGGACTCGATGTTTGTTGGTTCAAACTCAGCTGGGGTCGATGGATAGCGATACAGATCCGTAGCACAACTTCCTTCGGAGGGAAAGTAAAGCCGTCGGTCCCAGGTCAATTGTGACATGTAAAAGAACCCTGGATGGTATGTTAAAATACCTTTCCCGGCCAATTGGTAGGCCCTTTGGTTCTCTTTCATAAAAAAATTCTCGTGCTCTGATATAGTCAGTTTTTTCATAAATTGCATGTTAAATACTTCAAATAAATAAAATTAAAATAAATTATGGTGGGTCCAGAAGTTTTATCTGCCCCAGAATTTTTTAAAAAATGAAGTGAATCTTACAATTCGGTCTGTCGACTTGTGGCTACAGCTGAGATGGTTTAATGGATTTTGTTAAAACTTAATATAAAGATGCTAACAACAGATTTTTGAAAATTTAACATTTTTAGAATGTGACTTTAACAATTTGGTTTGAAATAGATATCTGGGGAGTGTTTGATATCATATACAATATATCATTGTATACTTGTTTTTCAAAGAAAACTTAGCTAGCTATAGTTTATTAATTAACTATGAGTGAAAATGTTGTTTCAAATTTCTATGGATTTCATGTGAAACTGTGTACGATTGTCTTACCATATTTTTTTAAATTATTTTTTTTACCCCTACATCTTATTACTCATTCAGGTTATATGCTTATGTACTAGTTACACTAATGGGTTAGGGATTAGTAAGGTTGAATTTAGAGGAAGTATATCCGCATTTGCGTTGAGAGAAATAGTGGGAAATCGTTTAAGGAAAACTACCATCAGTTCATACGACCAAGAATGAACCACGATCTCCCCGTCATTGGCAACTTAGTTTATTGCGAGAGTAGCGCCTTAAACTATGTAGCCACCGAAGTAGGTTTTATCATATATTGTTATCTATATTTTTACT
>CABFVX010005337.1:0-44381 GCA_902151425.1 Timema shepardi
TACATACATACATACATACATACATACATACATACATACATACATACATACATACATACATACACATATATATATATATATATATACAAGAACTAATAAAATAATACAGTCTGGAAGCATTGAGCTATACAAAAAGAAGGAAACCCTTTTTAATGAATGGTAATGGTCGAGTTTGTAGTTTGCATTCGATTCGCACAACTGGTGTAATATTCGTGTGGATGGCTATAAGATGTATTACATGCTCTAAGATCATAAATACAAGAAATTTCAGGAAATTGGACGGTGTGTGAATACCGTTTTACTAGAAAAGTTGGAAGCCTTTCTAATATAACTCGTATACATTCTCGTGTGCTAATATAAGCACTCGGTTCAGAAAGTTCACGCTAAGTACCTCAAATAAATAAGCAAAGCTAGCCGTACTCAATTCAATAATTAGCATAATGAATATAATTTTCCTAAGGGAATAAAATCAGTTATAAAACATATTTATGTGTGCCTAAATAGACTAAATATCCAAATAACATAGCTTTGTTTTCCCATGAGAGGGAGATCAAAGATTACATAGTGGCTATGTGTACTGCTGGTAGCCTATCCTAAAAGTATTCCCATAACATATCCACGCAAATGCTAGTACATTTCCTCTAAGCTATACCGTCCACATCCTTACCTATTTGTGTTATTAATCCAATACACCTAATAGATTGTAAGATGATATAAAAAGATATAAGCAAGTCACTCTATTAATATATTTTACATGATTTGAAATAGTAATAAATTATTTGAAATTGACTAGGTAATAACTATATTTTAGATTAGTTATTTTTAATATCAATTATATACATCTAACCTATTCTCGGATTTTCTTTTGGCAGGACAATAAATAGAAATGAAAATAATTTAGTTATAAATTCAAAAGTAAGTATCATAGCTAGTATTACAATAAAAGTAAATGTAAAAATAATGAGAAAATAAGGATATTGTTATAAAAAGGTTTTTATCACATTAAAATTTAATATGAATTATATAGGTAATAATATAATATTATTTATATAAAGTTAAGATACAAAATTATGACCACAACAGATGAATAATATATTTTGTATTTATAATAACTTAATATAACTAGATTATAAGTTTCACATTTGTAAAATTATTCTAGTGCTAGCATCCAATAAAAGCCACAATTCTCAGAAAAAATTATTTTAATGAAATGCAAGTCAGACGTCTTAAACAACTCGGCCACTGGCGTGGCTGATAAAACATTAAATTTCCCGTTCAGTATGTCACTACCTAAATGTATTATCTAAAGCTCAGTAAAACTAAAGCTTAATATAACGAGAGCCCACATAATCTCAGGAGTCGAGACGACATTTTAACACATTCTTTTGGTTTTCTAACGTGTTGAATTCCTTCTCGGCAGGGCGCAAAAGTTTATTCCAGCTGAGAGGGTTGTTATGTATTTGTGGCTAGGAGTAGGGGAGAAGAATTATATATATATATATAAGTTGAAGTGAGTTTAAATTACGTACTAAAGAGTGTTAAAGGGGATTGGGGCTTGGAGGGATGAAGGAATTGAGGAGAATAATTCTATACAGAATTGAGGCACAAAAAATTAAAATTAAAAAAAAAATACGAATGAAAACTAAAAATAACGAAAATATGACCACAATATTTTTTATCTTGATTCACCAACAGATAGGATAATAATCCAATTAATTTATTGAATCAATGAATAATGTTTTTTTTCTACCTTGCTTATGTTTTATGCCCGTACAGCTGAGCACGTGGCCCTAGTCATCAGCTTAACCTAATTTTATTGGGCAGTTCTCAGGAAGTTTGAGTTAGAAATCCCGGTGGAATATACTGAGTGTCTTTTTATACTAATTGTATCCACACTTAATCCCCACAAAAAATTGATCACACTTCCTCTTAGTTACCTAATTATCATTTACAAGTCGGAGTAAATATATACTGTTAGCTCAGAAGGTTAATTGGATATGGTGGGTGCATTTAAACAAACTTTATTTTTTTAACTTAAAATACTAGTCAATTATACCATTCAATATTCAATGTGAGAGTTTGGAAGAGAGAGAATAGTTAAATATATAAACATATTTAGCACTCCAATTTTATAAATGTTCTACTACCTCAATTTTTTTAAATTGACAATTGTGGGAAAATGTAATCTACCTGGAAGTTTTAAATATATAGCAATGATTAATTATCCTATTGGTATTTTCTCATATAAAGAAGTATTAAATCTTTAATCTAAACATTTTAAATAAAAACTATAGTGGATTTTGGAGTTCCACGCACCTAAAAAATAGTCGGTCAAACAATTGTATCTTTCACTGTGTCGGGGTGTGCCTTGGTATGTCTGTATATAGACTACAACCGAAGAAGTTTTATCGATTTAATTCAAACTTAATGCATATTAAGATTTAATATTGTCATAGCTTGAGGAAGACTGCTCTTTTAAGTTAAGCTCTAAAATATAATGTAATATACTATTGTGTAATTTTTGAAAATTATACTTTTTCTAAAAACACGCTTAAATAATTTTGATAAAAATTTATATCCTTGGAGAATTTTACACGCTAAATAACATCCTAAACATGTTTTTAAGATATATGAAAATTGATGGGAGGGTAGCTTATAGCTTATTTCTGGAAATTATAAATTTAAAAAGAAAATCATGTTAGTTATATTTTTAAATTTGGTTATGTTGGGGAAAGGAACTGTTCCACAAGCTGAATAAAAGTATATTCTGGTTTTTCTTAGCTGAAATTCACACTCGATGATAGCTTTATTACATATATTTTTAAAATATAAATATTTTTTAGAAATTTATTTAAAAATTTGTGTAAAAAATTTATAAGAATAGTTTTTCACATCAATACCAAAATGCTCTGATTTTTTCAAGTAAAAGTTATTTAAGCATAGTGTATTGTAGGTGATTTTCTAAACTATTGTTTTAATTGAATAAATTAGGATCATAGCTGTGTTCAACCATCTAATTTAACACAATAATTTGTCCCTACAGTCAGTGCCGAGTCCTATATAAGATGTTATACTTCTCATTTTATATCAAAGTTAAATTATAACCATTAAATTTATAGCATTATATAACATTGTTAAGTGTCGTAATTTAATTTTTATTTTAACACTTTATCTATCAACGGCTTATAATAAGGAGTTTGGAAGGTCTTTTAGAGGAAATTCATCAATCTTATCACAGATGGGGAATAGAGCATCCACAGGGCTGAATAACAATTTGTAAGCCACCCCTGGTTCACTTGGTTAAGATTCGATTTTGGACAACACAGTAAACTTCATTTAATAAATATTTTAGATTTCTATCCTGATATATTGGATCGCATGAACTTTGTTTTATTTTTCTAAATAACTACAATTATAGTGCACGAACAAATAAAAAGTTATTTGGTAATCACCGATTTTTATCGTTTGCGATATACAGTATCCATATTTAACTAGACTTATGAGGTGTGGATTAAAATCTATTTAAACTATAGACAATAAACCTGAAGTGAGAATTAGAGAAATACATTTTAGGAAAATACACTCTCAGTACATTCAGCTGGTACTCAAAATCTGGACAATTCGTTAACGGAAACCCAGATTAAGTAATTTTAAAATCTAGTCCACGTTTAACTTTTGGGAATTAATATTAGTTGTGTATTTATTTAATCGGATATGATTTAAATATATGAGCTTTTATAGGATTAGTCCAATTTTTTTAACACCGCATTCTAGCCTATTACCTGGACAGGCTTTAGGTATATGTACCAATCAAGCTAGTGAGAAAGTGGTAAGGAAAATTGAATTTATAGAAGGATTACCCGCATCTACACTTAAGGAAATTACAAAACAATTGTGGTAAAATTTTATTCAGTACAACCATTTGAGAGTCAAACCCGAATCTCCCGGTCTTTAGCTATTTTAATACAAGAGTGACGTCATAAACCATGCAGCCACCAAAGCTGGTTCCAGATAAAAATTCACATTATTTATTGTAGATCTATTTGCTATTGAGGTGAAATACCTTTTTTAAATGTATCGTACATTTAATAAAGAAATATTATGATAATCTTTAATTCAAATTCTGTGTTAAAATATTGTTTAAATACATTCAAAAAATATAATAACAAGATCATATTAATTGTAAAAATACAAATAGCAACATAAGGGTTTTGTGCCCTAAAATAGTAATATATCTAAAAGATAAAGATTATCTGGAGAAAAATATGCTATGCTCATAAATTATTAAATCATTATCTTCAATCTAAGTTGAGAGTTATAAGATAGTAAACAGAATAGCAACGAAAATATCTAGATTTTATTAGGGAAAACAAAAATAAACAATATACATGTCCTGCTTTCTAAGAGAAAAAGGAAGGAAGAAAGAGATATAAAGGGGATCTGAAGAGAAAGTGAGAGGGATATAGATGTGGCAAAACATTCAGCGTAGAAAAAGAAATATTAAAGGCAAGAGCCGCTGATCACTTTTCTATGGAGACGAAATACTTCTAAAAAGAATTTTTAAAAGAAGATATCCATAAGAAACACAATTTCGGTGGAGTTATCTCGTCTAACATACCCTTCCTCTCCCTTTGTAAATGTCGGCTAACCCACCACTCCCTCACTCTTATTCTTGTTACCTCAACAAACAAGCAAATTGGAAATCGCTGTTCAGGACCGGGAACGAAGTTTCCAAGTTTGTCGATGAAAGAAAAACACTTTGCGAGAAATAAAACATAAATAAAATTAAAGGACATGGTGAGAGAGTCGTTTGAGGAGTAAAAAAATCTATATGTACGAGGAATGATTAGCTTAGTTCGTTTTAAATATAAAATAGCTTATATTAAAAATATTCTCAAAATATATAATGTATTCTCTTCGTGTATCTTGTTTCTTAAGAGCGAGGAAAAAAGTTTCTGGTAAGTTTTATTATTATGAGTGACGGAACTTGTAAGATCAAAGCGTTATCTTAAAGTGCCCTCTGTTCTAAAAAAATCTAGACCGCTGTAAACAGTAGAAACTCAAGTTTCAAAGTAAAAACAAATACATATCTATAAAGTTCAAGAGATATCTAATTCTGATTCACAATGCAGTCATGTGGAAGCCAGCACCCAGAATGATGTGCTCCATGGCTTCTGTCTCACGATGTGTGGGGTTGCTGATGACGAGAATGTTAAGGTTCAAATAATGGCTGTTTATGCTGATATGGTTTTCCAAATACATTATATACATTGTAAATATGAACTAATTGGGACCTATACTTGTTTGGACTAGCGAAAATTTGGATACATCATTTTTACAAATTTTAAATTACAGTTTAATGAGCCCAAACAAATGTTTATACTTAACTGATGTATATAACTTAATACTTATTATAATTATTTCTATATGCCAAAAAAATCCACATTTTATGACTAAAGCATGTAAATACTATGCATTTATTATCAGATATTCTGTTTCTTACAATTCCCTTTAAAATTTGAGCTTGCTTACCAAAATATAAATCTTATTTGAATTAGTTTTTCTCCCCCCAATTTCCCGAAAAGTATATTCGGATTATTCAGAATTTAAGATTACTGTGGTTTTGTTAAACTGGGTTTTATGGTATTTGCTAATCTTTTCATTTGTCCCATTTTCAATTCAGACAAAATAAATTTGTACTTCCTTTGTCCATACGACTTCATATGTATCACGTCAGGCTAAGACATTTGTAAATCTAAAGTTAAATGTTATTTAATAAAGTAATGGTGCAATAAAATTATAATACATACGTAGTACGACTGTTTAATAAATGAATAGGGTTTCAGTTTAAGTGAAAGTACCTAACACCTTCCCATTATTTATAATAGACAATCAAGTACGTGTATTTACCTCTGAAAAGTAAGTACATCTTTGTTTGGAGTTAATAATTAATATTTATATAAAATAGTTAGTACAAAAGCTTCTTTATTTTGTATATGTATATTTATTGATGATAACACTTATTATTTTATTAATAAATATATAGTACATTTTACTAAAGTGATTGACTAGAATATATTCTTGATAATAATATTAATATATCTTACGCATTTAGGTCCTAATGTGTATTTACACTTTATCTGAAAAACCAAGAGCATAAATGAAACGTGGTCATTTGAAAAGTTCTAAGCCAAACAAGATAAAACATAATTAACCTATTTGGTCACTCTGTCTTAGTAGTCACAATTTAAACCATGTCAATTTTTCTCCATTAAACCAATCAAATTTATAAACCAACTGACGATGCACTCAGTGTGCATGTAGCTTAACAAATAGACTCAATACATACATAACTGTTTTGAAATAATTTTTAATAACTTGTTAAATGAATAGCGGGTTTATTTTATGGTATTGTTTATAGTTGCTTAAGGACACGACACATTAAATAGAGAACACTCTTAGTGACAGTTATATAAGATATGGGCATATTTATGATAAGCTGTTCAAATATGCACATAAAGCAGAAACATAGACATTGAATGTAAGAGACACAAGGAAAGTGGAGAGAATGAGGAATTAAATTTGTGAGGATCATGTTAGCTGTCACGAGGAGAAACAATATTAGGAGTAAAATTATCCTAGAAAAAATGGGGTTACAGGGAGTACATGAAATAGTATAGAAAGTAAGAATGAGATTTTAAGGGAATATAATGATGGAAAAGGAGAGTATGCTAAAGAAAATGCTGGAAATGGTATATGTAGGAAAATGTCCACATGGGAGGCCAATAGTGAGATGGGAGGAAGAGATAAAAAAAGTGCAACTAAGAGGAGAACCATAGTGAAAGTATAGAAGAAGGTGGAGGAATTTTACTAAACTTACCTGGTCACAGGATGAAAACAGTTATGGATAATGATATTGTTTTAAATTTACTTTGTAAAGCATTGTGAAACAATGTAAATTATTGTTAGCATTTGTAATATTCTAAAATGGAATCTTTACATTAAATCTTCAATTAGTTATTTCTATAATAAATACCTAAAAATATATTTATTTTATTAAAAAGTGGGAATGCTACATTTTCCCCCTACATTTGTTCTTTAAGCTGATGAGGTAGATAGCCCCTTTTATAGTTTTAGATTTAATGTTAAAATATATTTGTATTTAGCAACGTGCCTATATGTACTAATTACAGTAATGTGTTGAGGATTATGAAGGTAGAAATTTTAACGAAGTGAACCCGAATTTGTATGGAGGGAGAATGGTAAACGTTATAGGAAAACACTTCAGTACACCCCATGGGGATTTGAACACTGATCTCCTCGGTTTCAGCAATTTACTATATTAAAAGAGTGATGCCTCAGATCACCGAGGTGGATAGTGCTATTTGTACAGTTACGATAAAAATAGACTTGCCCTCCAAGTAAAGAGAATTAAAAACATCTATTTAAAATCAAGATGTTAATCAAAAACACTTTGGTAGTCACGTAATCAAACGCGTTACTCTAGCAGTAGAATAAACTGTCAATGAAGAGGTGATCGATTTTAGAATCTCGGTTGAATATATTGAGGCTGGATACGACTAAATGTGTTTCCACTCTACCTCCACTTAAATTTGGCTAAAACTTAATCTAAATATAAACTTTCTCTTCCCTAAATAGATTAGTGTAATTAGTACATATGCATACATTCCAAAAGAGTACATACAAGGTGTTTAAAAAAACATAGTGGTCTTGCTTGATGGTAAATTTTAGAATATGCTATGATATGATAGGCAAATATATAAAATATGGACGCATATTTCCTTAACCTTCAATTTTATATAATTTGGAGGTTTATTTATCAATTCCTGAGTGGCTAAAGGGTGTAGGACACTAGAATTTAAATGCAATAGACTGTCTTTGATAGGAAGAACCAGAATACTTTCTGGCTTAATGTATCAGATTTATATTATACGTGTAATTTTATTATCATTAATCCACGCTAATACAGGTCACATTCATTCATTCATTTCACTCACTCTCAATCTTTACACCTTAAATTAATTACTTAATATTCCTTGTGGTAGATATATTAAAATAACCAAATAGCACCATTTAATTTTTATAAGATCCACATATATATTATTTTCGTGTACTAATTAATATGGGGCTATTTATTTTTCTGAATAATTTCACTCCTTGTTTTATTTTCTCTCTATCTTGCAAGTATAGAAAATATTGTGATCGTCAAAAAACTCCAACTCGAGATTTTGATGACCTTTCAAGACCCCCCAAATCCTAAAAAGTGGATTTTGGATTTACATATGTCTTTCTCTCCGTACCTCCAACTAGAGCCTAAACTATTTTACCAATCGGTCTAGATCTTGGTATCTTAGGTTTTCATAGGGTAGCCACGAGGGGTTTTTGGAATCGAATAGCTAACCCTAATATTAAGGTTAGCTAAATTAAGGGCAAAAAGAGAAAAAGTTTATTTTTTTCAAAATTGGCTTTAACTATCTTGATTAAATTTCATTTCTAAACATTTATAAATATTATAAACAAAATGACTACTCTCAATATTTTGGCAAAATTACTTTAAGGGCTCCAGTCAGATGCGTAAAGTATCTTTTTTTATAATATCTCCTTAACTATTTGAAATATGAAATTACTTTTAGTTAAAAAAAATGTAGGTCTATTTATATAAAAAAAAATATTTTATTTGAAACATATTTTTATAAAACCAATAACTTTCAAGCTATACACAAATATATATATATATATATATATATATATATATTTTAACTTTTCGAACACAAAAGGAAGAGTATTGCGACCGTAATAAAAATTAACCTGAAATAATGATGGATGTCGAAGTCTCACGACTCTCCGAACCCTAAAAAGTGGTCTTTGCAATTCCGTCTGTCTGTATGTCTGTTTAAACTTATAATTAAGAGTAATTTAATAATGGGCGAAATGAGAAAAAATAAGTTTTCTCACAATCAGCTCTAACGATTTTGATTAAAATTCGTATATGTGGGTAGATTCAGATTATAAATAAACTGGAAGTTTTCATTTTCCCATGAAAATGACTTTTGGGTACTTTACAAAAACAGAAACTTACGTAGCTCCACGACTAATTGAGATACTAATTAACTCTTCGTTGCAAAATTGTCTTACAATTAAAAATTAAAAACTTGTGTATGTAATATATTTTTTATGAATCCATCAGTTTCTGAGGTATTGGCAAATCTATTAATACCATTTTGTGAGCTTTAGTTGTAAATAGATACTATTTAAGTTTTAACGCAATAATTCTCCAATGCCATAGAGTAATTAAATATAAGTCTCTAAAAGTTTATATTGTTTATTCTTAAACCTCTTAGGAGAAATGTTAGTATAGCAATGATTTATCTTAATTTTAGAATCAATAGTCAATATTTACATTTTTTATGGGCCAAAATTTATAAATGAGGAATTTAATAGCAATACAATGGCATGAAAATTTGCAACAACTATTAAAATGTCATAAATGTTAACTGGGAAATTAAATTTTAATACAAAGTGTTGACCCTTGTGTACCCAATATTGATCTTTTTTTATCGGTTCAAACATACAAATGGGGACATTAATTCTTTAAAAATAAAAATATAAAATTTTAAACCAGGACTCAGAAAATGTTTACATAAATATATTGCAATTTATGCTTGGGTTTGCTAGTGTATATTTATTTGTTTTACATAATATATTCTGAGTTATGAGTAAATATCTCCATTTTTATACAATAGAGCGAGAGAGTCCGTGCGGAGTTCCGTGCCATTTATTTAGTATGTATTTGCCTTTCGGATGATCCTCTTGGGATATCGTACAAATTAATGTGTTGGTTAATCTGTTTGGTTGCAGTTCCTATCACTGACGTGCAGGGAGTTCTGGGTAAGAAGACCATGTTGCCTTGCGACATCACACCTCGAGATCAGGATGACGCTGTGTACATGGTCCTCTGGTTCAAGGAAGCTGACGGGGAACCTCTCTATAGGTCAGTTAGCTATTATTATCATTATTATTATTACCACCACTTCTTACTACCCATTCGGGCTGTACGTACTTACGCTAATGTGTAATGGTAGGGTGATTGTAAGATTAAATGGAGGACCTACAGCTTAACGTGGGATCCGAACCATGATAGAGGCTCAGTATTCCACACATTCACAATTTGTTAATACACGTCTTGTCAGAGGTGAAGGGAGGGTTTGTCAATCATATAAATCTTTTCAGGGACCAAGGATTGAAACCCGGAACCCCACTGAAGAAGTCCGACACCCTAGACCACCAGGTCACCTGTCAGTTAAATGAAATATGAATATATTACCAAACATTTCAGGTAAAAATTAAATTGAGAAGAGGTAAAGATACCAGGTCTTATAATTTAGTGGACTAACACGCTAACTAGTGTGGTACCAATAATATTTTGCAAGGAAAATGTGTGGGCAGGCCCTTGATAATAAAGCGTTTGTCTCATAACTTAGTTTTGATATCTATTTTATAAAGATTACTTTTACATTTTATATGACCCCGGAAATTCTGTTACTAAATTAAAGAGCTCCCCCCAAAAAATGCTTTAAAATCTATTTTAATAATTTTATATGAAACAATAGAATGTATAGATCTTAGCCAGTATAATGTTATTTGAAATTTTATTAATCAGCTGTATAATGAGCTGGGGAACTTGTTTGATTCCGGACTCCTAATACACCTTTATTATTGGCTAAAATAATGAGTTTAACTTTAGTTTTTAGCATTACTTGTACATTTCTGTCTGTACCTGTTTCCAAAGTGCAAATGGCTTAGTGTATTTTATTAAAACTTAATATTTAGTTGTGATTCAGTATAATGTACAATGGAAGATAAAACTGTTTCTAATTATAGGTCTAAAAATTAATTGCAATCATTGGGGTGTACAGATGACTGATAATTGGAAGCTTTAACATTGATTTAAAGTTTCTTTAACATATATTGTTTAAAAAAAGAGTAATCCCGAAATGTTTTACTTAGTAAATAGCGTCATACACTAGTTCTAAGAGAACAAATATATAAGCATATTTTATTGAATGATGAACTCTAAAAACATTGAATAAAAACAAAATAAACTATTTAAAATTATGTAAATTAATTATTTTCCCCAGTAGGCCAGTCTACCGATGACAGGGTGGTAGAGGTTAAATATCGGTAGGATTTTTTTTTTTTTTTAAATCACTCTCCCTCCATGCGAATTCAGGTACACATTTTATAAATATAACTTTCTAATTGTTTAAACAATCGGCGTGATTAATACATAACCCTAACAGTTAGTAAGAAACTAATAAAATATGTATTTTTTTTCTTATGGTTGACCCACCCATTCTGTCAATATATATATTTGAACTAAGCTAGCTAAATATATAGGAATAAAGATGTATTTTTGAAGAAACTACAATATTTACTTCAAGGGAGAGTGCAAATTAAATTTAATAAACGGTGACCTGGTGGTCTAGGGGTGGGGTGTCAGACTTTTATGCTGGTGGGCGAGGTTCAATCCTCGGTCCCGTCATAGATTTATCTGATGACCAAACCCTTCCTTCACCTCTGACAATACATCTTGTGAATGTGGGGAATGCCTGGCCTCCACCGTGGTTCGGATTCCACGTTAAAAATCTCACAATCACCCTACCATTACACATTAGCGTAAGTGTGTATAACCCGAACGGGTAGTAAGACGCGGTGCTAATAATAATAAAAATTTAATATAAAACACTCGCACTACCCATTAGTGGTATTCGAGCAACCATGAACTCAACGTCACCAGAAAACTGGTCCATACATCCTTACATTTTAAGACATTTACACCAGGTTTTATATCAATACATAGTATTCCTTTTTTCCCAAAACAATTAATTAAGGATTTGTGTGTACTCATAAACCATAACCTGGTTTATTTTCAATCAATCGTATCATTTAATATACCGCTTAGGTTGTTAATTAGAGATATTAGTAAACCAAATATATCACAAGCTTTCAACGATATAACTAGTCATGTACTATGCGATGTAGTCTATATCGTTGTTAGAATATTGGTTCAGACGATGTGACTCACCCCTTGACATTTATGCTCACTGTGATGCTAATCACGCTTTATTTTCTTGCGGAAGCTCGTGACTTATAAAGGGATAAACTATCTTGCGGCATGATCAGCAAAACATCCGAAGTTCACGATACAGAATAAACGCCTCCTCTCCATGGGGGCTCTTAATATTCGCCGAGAACATTTTCTCAAGAGTGGCAGAAGGGCCATCTGACCTTGAACTGGCACCTGGCCTTACACTCACAACCACATCCTGACTCTTATTGGTTGAAGTGTCTCCTTCCCCTTCTCAAATGAGGTGGCATTTGGAGGGATGGATATAGCCTAGCCTTTGGGATATCTATGCACTAAAGTATTAGGTGTTATCCTTAGTGGCTTTGCGAGGATCCTTAAAGATTTTTCTGAAACATCGATTTGTGATACGAAACGCTTAGTATTTGTAAAATAAAAAAAGTTAATGAAATGGTGCTCCCCCCAGAAATTCTTTCTCTTTTACAAGAAAAATAGAGCCATTTACTTACAAAAAAAATTAAGACATATGAAACGGAGTAATAACAATTGTTGCAAAAATATAGTGAAAAGTTATATCATCATATTCCACCAAATAACATAAACTAACTAGTATACAGAATATTCGGAAACTCATAGCCCAAACTGCACTTATAGTTTGATTCAACTAAAGGTAATACAACAACTCTGTACATTTACAACCAAAAAATTATGCCAATACCATTAAAATGTGTTCCAAGTTTCGCCGTACAAGGCCAGGAGAGCATAACTAGTCAAGCTTGCGTGTACGACAAGTTGCATAAGACCTAGGCGTGTGGGATTATACACCTCTACATCATGGAGCATGGTAGTAGATCGTACCACAATTAATAGTAAACAACACACCAGTCCATCTAGAAATGCGAATATGTTCTGGGGATAATTTTTAACGGTCCTACTTTACTGAAAGTGCTCGCTATTATTAAATTTGGGGTGCTGTGCGCTTAAGTCATATGTGACTTGTTGTACACGCATGCTTGACAGCTTTGGTTTACCGGCTTGTTAATCTGAAATTTCAACACAATTTAATGTTATTCTCATAGTTTACCGGATGTGTTTGTATTGGGATTTTGTAACACTTTTGGTTCAACACGCTATATGTGCAGTTTGGGCTATGTGTTTCTAAACAACCTGTTTATTGTAAGAGAAATATATATTTAAATGTAAAAATTGTGTGTAGTCAATAACATGACCATCAACTCATTCACTTCAGTGGATGCGTGATCTAAGGTACCACACGTGCAGTAGTTTAGACTGTTGATGACGGGGAGATTGAGGTTTTAATCCCTGATACGCTTACTAGGGGTGAATTTTCTAAACTCGTTTTCAACTCTCCCTATATATATTTATATAAATTATATAGTCTTATATTCCGAATAAGTGTATTTAAATTTAATGTAAATACACTTATTCGGAATATAAACGTCCAAATCCATAGAGCAATGAGCGTAACTAGTACATAAGCGTATAACCTGAACGAATAGTCAGACGTTGTAGTGAAACCCACAACCAACTCAATTAGAAAATATATATTTATCAATAGCTCAGAAATGATTTATTATTTAAAATATATGTATCTCCCTTAGAGTATTTTATTTTTTATGTTATTAAATTTTTACGTATATGAAGATAAGATCAAAATTGGAGATAACATATTGCTACACACTTGTTTTTTCTGAGAGTATAGTTCTACTTAATGGTTTCATACTCTGCTGCGATGAAGGTGTAGGTGTATATTTTTTATAAATATATATTCTCCTCTTCATTACACACCTAGATTAAATAAATTTTAATTACTTGGAAGGGTAATATGTTGTTATGTAAAAACACAATTTGAAGAATAAAGTTTGAAAAATCCTCAACAAGATGAAGGTGTCTCTTTAAATAAAGGGGATGAGTAAAATGATCACCTTCATAGTTCCATAGAAATAACGAAATGATTGAATCGCTATATTATTTACTACTGTATTGTATCTCTTCTGTCATTTCGTCATGCTCGTCTTTTATCAAGCCAGAGTGAGGGTTGTGGAAGCCCCTGGCTATATTGGCAATCCACACGACACGCACGCTATGTGGTTTGATGTCGTTGAAACTGCGAAATGCCGCAGGCGTTTCCTGTTTCCTACCTTTACCCACGACGGGCTGGGTACATGACGTTATTGTTACTAGTCTTTTGAAGCTTTGTGATAATTACTACTATATGCACCATTATAAGTATTATTACTATGATCACGCTACTATGATTATTATCAATTTATTGTAAAAAAAACACGTAGACCGTCAGATTTTGCGCTTCTTTGATGATTTGTTTGTCTTACTGTAAATTTAAGATTTTTTTATACTATTTCATAAATATTTTTTTAATAAGGTCATTCTTTTTTTTATTAAAGGTGCCACCTTAATAGATGGAAATATTATCTCACTACAGAATTTATTCCAGGAAAGGCAGTCCTGAAGAATCAGACTATTAAAACTCTTCTCAACTATCCTTAAATTATATGTTGTGATCCCATTATATACAAATTTATTTGTTTACGGCAAAATATATCTATATTCTAAATATTTTTACATTAATCGTATTTATTCAAGAACATATTTGAATGTTAGCAATGCATCTCAGTGCTGAGATAAATGGACACTTTCTCCACACTAAAATTGGGGAAAGCATTTAGCTATACTCAAACTTTCTATAAAGAGCACCCTTGAGAAAAGTAATAACTTAAATATTTACCTAATCATCCAGGCTATCGTTCTAAATCAAGGGTAGATACATTTCTTTAAAACTTGGTATTTTACATATAATAAGTAATACACCCGACTATAATTATTTATAATTATAATTGTTCATAAATATATGAAATCATTAATCCCACCAAATTAAGTATTACTTAAAGTAATCTTTATACTCGCCTTCAAATTATATCCGATCTGTGATAATTTTCTTGGTTTTATTAGTGTTTACTTCTAAATTTATGATGGAATCTAGTAAATATTATGAAGTTATTGAAAAAGTGTCTTTACTATCATCTAATAAATATAGATCGTTTAATAATCCTAATAAATGCGTGTTGCCATTTAATATTGATCATTTACAACACTTTAGATTATCCTATTACTGTTCTCTAATAATATATGAAAAGCTATTGGGGGAAATACTATCCTTCCTGTTTTGAATGAATATAAAACTCAGAATATGTACCTACACTGCACTCATCACCAGACAATGTTAGGTCATTAGAATCTCCCAGGTTATGGTGGGAAGTTTGTGCAACGCGAGTATAAGAAACAAGAACAGCGTCCATGGTATTGAATGGCATAAATAATACGAAGATACCATTGGGAAATCATGGACGGAAATTGAAGGATATAATTATAATGTACCTGAAAGAGAGAGGGTGTAACTGGATGGAACTTGTTAAAGATAGGTATAGGAGTAATTAGGTGAATGGGATAGAACTATCTAAAGATAAGAATAAGTTGTACCGAGTCTAACTGTATAGAACTATCTCAAGATATGGATAAGGTGTAACAAGGTGGGTTGGATATAATTGTCTCGTGATAGGGATAGTGTGTCATGAGATAGACTGGATATAACTAGCTCAATATAGGAATATGGTGTAGTGAGGATGACTGGATATAACCATCACAACAAAGGTATAGGGTGTATGGAGATGGATTCGATATAACTATTTCAAGATAGTGATGGGAGCCGTATTTTTGTAAGGGTTGAATTTAACATTAGAATTTTTAATTACATACAGTAAGTAAGTAAAATTAGTATTACCAAATAATAATGAAACATTACTTTAATTAATTGAAATTGGTTGATTTCTACAACAATAAAAATATTATAGCATCAGTTTCAAAAGTGTATTTTATTGGAGTTGGAAAATAATAGTATTGTTAAAAGGATTAAACATGTATTGATATAAATACATGTTTATAAATATTATATATTTTCAAGGAACCATATTTGGATTTTATAGTTGAAATTACTATATAATAGTTTCTAGAACATTTTATGGACAAATTATAAAAATTATATAATATTTTTTAGGTTGTTATTATCACTTATAGGATCATTTATCAAATAATATTAATAATTTGAATCTAAAAATTATTATATAGAAAATGGTAAAATTATTATTACTGGACAATATTTTAATGGAATATATTTTCAAATATAGCGTCCAATGAAGTAAACGCATTATAATAATTTGATATACTAAATACTATTATTTTAACTAAGCACAGTCAATTTACTATCCAATGTGCCATTGGTAGCTCTTAAAAAAATTAAACTATAATTATTGAAATTATAAATTCCATTTCTCCAGTTTTTGAATTAGTTTTGGGGGGACTGGTAGTTGTGTACATTATATATATATATATATATTAATTAATGTGGTGATTCTATCATTTATTTAAGACAGTACTCAATAAATAGGCTTATGACAAAGATATTCTACATTTATATTTTGGAAGGGAGAAAATATATATTATTCACCTAGGTCTATGTAAAGAGCAAAGTTATGAGAATAATCACAAAATATGTATTCCCACAAACTATAATACCTACTGTTATTAAGTAGGTTTTTCTCGTCTGAATGTAATCTTGATAGATTTTAAACATAAAAAAAATATTTACATTATTAACATTGTTAATTTGATCTTTTTATATCTTAATATGTATATACAAATTTTGTTACAAAATGTATATATGTATATACACATTTTGTTACAAAATGTCTATATGTATATATTTTGTTACATAATGTCTATATAATTTTTTATAAAATGTTTATATATATACATATTGTTACAAAATATCTTATTATATATATTTATATATTCGATTTCTTATATTTTGATTGAAACGGAAAATAACAAATGAATCAAAATCGTTTGTGTAGAAGCTATACATTTTAATTGAGCGAAACCATTACCGTTGTCCAAAATAATTAGAATAAATTAACGTTTTCTCTTCTGGTAACCTATTTTACATTTCTTTACCCATTTCTTTTGTAATGTTAAGCCTACACATAATTTAAATTATTCAAAAGTTGATGCAAAACTGTAAGGTTTTGTTAAAATAAAATAACGTATTATTTTGTGAAAGAAGAAACCATATTGAAAATTCCTTGTACAAACCATTCTCTTAATTTATTTTTGAATGTAAAAGCGTACATATGATGTGATAATATTATAGCAGATTTTATAATACATAATTTTACGACTATCATAGTTTTTAATAATTGAAAATATTATAGGCTTTACATTAGTGTTTTTTATTATTTTTGTGCTATCATACATAGCTAATATTAAATTCATAAAAATGTACATGCAAGTTGTACACAAATAAATTAAAATAAATTATTTAGTTACAATAAAAGAGTTAGAAATTTACTATTCATTTTTATACCTTATAAAATGAGTAGTTTGGACAAAACTCAAAGCATAAATCCAGCAAGTTTAATTTATTAAAATTAAGCTATTTACTAGAAATATTAAAATTCCTGAAATGGCATTATGTGAAATATAAATAAATATGTTGCTTTAATATTCTGATCAAATAAAAACCACTCATTTTGGATGAGTAACCTTAACACCCACGTATCTTAGGCAACTGTTGCTCCAAGCTATGTTATCAGGTCATTGCTTTTATCTTACCCCTTCATCTCCCACCCATCCAGCCCCCTCCATCTTCTGTCTAGGCTTTTCCCTTTCCTCCATTCAAGTCTAAGTCCTGTCATCTTAATTCCCACCAATGAAATGTTGAATGTCTCCTAAAATCCTTTACCCCTCTCCCTTACACGTAACCCCTTCCCCGATCCATTCACCACCCCAGGCACTTTCCTTCAACCTCCTTATTAGATTAGCCATCGAGCCGGACAGCACCACTTGGGTTGCTAATTAAACTCGACTCAACTTCATCTCTCGTCCTGCTTCCCCCTCCCCCCCACTCTCCTCCCGTCCTCTCCACCCTTCCACCCTCCATTCTAACCTCTTATTCCTTGTTGCTATGGTGCCTAGAACTCCTGACCTTCTATAAAAGGGACTTGACAGCAGCTTGTAAGACAGGAATGTCGCCACACAACATGGGATAGATAACTTGGAGGGGCGCATATTATAATAATTGACTTTCATAACTAGATCGTGGCGGTGTGATAAGGAATAGGGTGAGATGCAAGAGTTCCCGTGCATTCGTGAAGATCTTGTCACGTGAACTGTGAAACAGATTAGTAAGTTTACTATTTTATCAACAGTTAACGTTAATAGTTTGTTAACAAGTATTTTTAATATTAATTTTTGAAAGCCGGTTACCGTGGTACAAGTGCACAATATGTTCAATAACAATATTATATGAATGTGACGAGGGTAGATAGAGGTGAACCTGTATTACCAGCCGAGATCTTGTAGTTTTAACTTATTTCGTAATTTTCTTGGCAAAAGCCATTAACATAGTCTCGTTAAATACTTAAATATGATAATCGAAATAGTACGTTGAAAATATAATGTTATTATATAACTCTAATTGTATTTGTTAATTCATTTATCAAAATAATAAGTATATTATTCCTATAATATTTAGTTTTAAACTAAAGTTATTATGAAATAAAAAATTCTACCCATTTTAATTAAATAGTTAAAGAGGGTAAATTTTAAAATATGATAGATTGAGCTCATTAAGGCAGTCTAGTGATTTAAAATAAGTATTTTGTGTCTTGTTAACAAAAAAAAAATTGGGGGTAGAGGGAGGACACTATTTTAATATTCGTTTGTTTTGATTAGAGATTTACATTTTGATTCACGGTCAGTGTTCTCAATTTTGGAAAAACGCTCAAAACTTATGTCATAATAACTCACTCGTGGGTTGTTTAGACGGCAAGCAATACTTTTCTGGACTCTACTAGTACGCTATTCACGACCACTAGCTAACCATTCTACTAACCACAAACAAAATTTGTAGAGAACTAATATATTTTAATTATCATAAATGGTATGATTAGTACTGAATGGGATGAAACAATGGGCTTCTTCTGTAAGTATTTTAAAAAATTATCATAATTTATACAGACTATCATAAAAATTTATAAAAATCAACATAATAAATACTTTTTATTGAAAAATATTTTTAAATTAATTAAAAGGAAATCTCATAATAAGAAGAGAAATCATGATATTCTAAACATATGACATATTTTGAAATAATATTTAAAATACTTATTAATTGTACATTTATAACATTTATTTATTTTTTAAATAGCATCAAAGAATATATAATTTATATGCTATATATATTGTAATATCCTTGAAGTATTTTTATTATTTTTTCAACTTTACTGCATTGTGTGATATAAACTTTACAGAAGTATTACTAGAGTAATTAAATAATGAATTCCAAACAACTATTCTGTGTTTAGTTAGCTCATTTATTAGTAGGACCTTTTTACAAGCACTTGTAGATATGTCGTAATCCTTATTTAAAGGACACACCTCTAATTAATTTATCCAACTTTCATGACGATTGAGTGGTAGTATGAATAAATATGATTTATCAGCTGATACCAAAGGCATAAAATATGACTTAAAATGCCTGTTCATTAGACATTTCACGTATATCACTTTGATTTTTGAGCTATTAAAATTATCAGTTTGCATAGCGTTTATAAGTAATTATTTAATATTTCCATGAGCTGTCATGGGTATAGAATAATGGAGGTACAAGAGCCTCCCGGAAACTGAATATGGACACATTGACTATAGCACTCATACAGCCCCATTCTTTCTATATCACCCTCTTAATAGTTTAATATAGAGAAATTCCCCCAAAAAACTCTGGCCCACTACCTAAATAAAACCTCCCAACCAAGTTTTATTTTCAAATGCACAAGTTTATTAGAGATTGTTTAAAAAACAACCCATCAAAGATTTATTTTCAAACTCACAAGTTGTTTGTAAGATGGTTTAAAAAATAACTCCTCCAAAACTTACTATCCTAAGGGATGAATTTCAAAAATTATAAAAAAAATTGATAGTAAGATAAAAAAGTAAACCAGAACCAGCTTACCAAATTCTATCTTTCAACCATAGGTTGTTGGAATGCGTAGGAACCCCCTACCCCCTAAACGCTTCACTCCCTTAGTGGTTGAGTGTCAAAAGATCCTAAAAAAGTTTCTGACCCTGTACAATTTCAAATTTCCATCTCAAGTGGTTTATAAGGTCTAGAAAAAAACCTCTTTGCTTCACCACCTTAGGGATTGAATTTCAAAATTACTTTAAAAAATCTTTAACCCATCACCTATGAAGAAATTCCCTGCTAAGTTGCATCTTTCCGGCTCTATTGAAAACTACTGTAAAACCACAATTTTCACGCCCTGCCCCAATCAAGTTTAATTTAAAAAAAAGTCTGGCCATTTACCCAAAAAAGAACCTTCGTGTCAAGTTTAATCTTTCCAGCACAAGAGATTTGGAAGATCCGCTTGTACCATTACAATGTTTCAACTCTCGTTTCACCACCTTAAGGGTGAAATTTCGAAACACTCTTCTCGTCGGATAACTAAGACTTTAAAGAAATCTTCCTGCATAATTTAAAGATTCCAGGTCAATCTTTTGGGGAAATATGTAATGATTCATTCAGTGAATGAGGGAGGTCCTTTTTTAAATACAAAATAAATTAACCATGCATGTAATATAATTTAAAATATATAGTAAGAAATATTTGTAATATATGGCATAATAGACTACACACAATATGCATTCTCGTTTTCCTCAAAATTTAATATTCTTCCGACATTTATTAAATACTCCATGTGTATATGTGTCTCCTAGTCTCCTAATAAAATATTAAATGGTTGTTCCTAGCTTCGACGTACGGGGCCGCCAATTTGGTCAGGCGAAACTCTGGTCCTCTCCTCACGCTTTTGACCAGCGTGCCTACTTCCGCACGGCTTCCACGCCTGCGCAGTTGCTCGTGGACGACGTCAAACTCAACGACGAGGGGTTGTACAGGTGCCGGGTGGACTTTCGTAACTCCCCGACCCGAAACCTCAAAATCAACCTAACCGTCATTGGTAAGCCGCTCTTGTTCTATTCATCTACTATGTATATTACATGCAAGCTCTGGGCATACGACCATTTATTTATGATTTTGGGTATAGCTCCAGTATGTTTGCCTTTTATGCATGAATTATTAAATACGTGGATGAAAACGGTGAATTTTTAAAACACTAAACCAGGATTCGCCCGAAGAGATGGATAAAAGCCACAAAAATTGAGGGGAGCTACTAACGTTGTTCATTTTGTTTTGATCTTAAGTTCGGAATCAGGAAAATTCTATCGCTCAAATAATATGATAATTTTTATATACATGACTAAGGGTGCTGCTGGCTGCTTCAAGGGAGATATCTTCAAATTACTGTAATTTTTTTAAATCAATGACTGTTGTTTAATTTCAAGAGATACTAAAACAAATATTATTAAGCTTAAAATGTTTCGATGTTAGTGTATTTGACTTAGTCTTTTGAAAACGTTAACGTTCTCAACCATTTACATGAAATCATTAACTGCAACCTTTTGATTTATATATAGTTGGAAATGATATATTTAATCTTTTATTGAATAATCTAATTTCGAATAAAGTTCCTCTGTATTAATAAAAATGTGCTAAACTTTAGTAACCATAGCGAAAACTACCATTACATTTGGAAATTAAAAAAGAATCCACTAAATATAACTTTCCTCATTCCTAATATAATTAGCGTAATTAGTACATAATCATTTATCCCAAGTGGTTAGTAAGACGGTGTGATAAATACATATAATTTTCTCAAGCTATTTTAATAATCTTACACCATTTAATAAGGAATTACTTACTTACTCTAGAGCATTAAGAGCTCGAAGGTTCAAGGCCACATTTGACAAAGTAGGCCCCCTGTTCCTAACTTGAGCTAATTCTACCCAGTCCACTTCATTACACCATATACCTATCGTGATCTAATTATATCCAGGCCACCTAAGTAAACCATGTCCATCACTTTCCATCGGCGTCTACGTATTCCCAGTGGTCTATTTTTTCAAAGAGAATAAGTCAATTAAATAACTTGTCCCTATTTTTGTTTTTAAAATGAGCTATGTATTGGGACTTAATTTGAAAGGTAAAAGTGTGTGTAATAGGACAAATATATTTTATGTTCTTGATCTTAATTCTGGACTTCAATTTTAAGTTATAATCTACCAAATGAAAAATTGTAATTTATTTTATTTGTTTAAATAATTTCACATTAAATTATATAATGTTATTAAAAAAATATTAAATGTCTTATACACACTCAATAATCTTAACATTTCCTTAACGCCTTTCCTACTACGCTATACACTACAATTTTAATTTCATTTAAATAGAAAATAACCATAAACTTTGGTAAACCTGTTAAGTAGAAGTCTTTACATAACGGTCTTACACTATGGCTCTATCGTTGAAGCTACACCATAATGGAAACTTTCATGTTAATCTTAGTAACTTTCATGGTAGACGGAGTACAAGTGGAGATATAATTATTGTAAAGGAAATAGGCTATTTATATTGCACTCAGAATACTTATCATCCTTGAGGTGTCTTAAAGAAACTAGACTTTTGATATCAGACTGTTTTTCTTAGTGAAGAAGTAAAGCATAGATAAAAATCACGCCTAAACTACCAGTTCGAGATACGAATCACGACCTTAGAGTAACTGGAGATTTTTTATGGTTTGATCATAAATCCTTACATAACGTGATCCTTAATGCATCTATCTATATCTTTATTTGATATTTCTTATTATATTCTAACTTTATATTTTACATCTTAGAGACACCGCTATTGATATACAGTTGATAACCTCATATAGTGAGTAAATAACTAAATATTAAAAGAAAAAATTTATATAAAACATGACATAAAAAAAATTGAATCTAAGAATATTCAAAGACGATCATTTTTATAAAATTTATTTAGAATCATTAAATCACATTTTTACCTTATTAACTATTATAGTAGCTACCTACCCATAGTATATATATTTTAAATTAAACATTTATTATACTAATAATTACAAATAATAACAATTTAGTTCGATTTTTTACTTTAAAACTAATACAGTTAAACTATTTTAATGATAAATATATCAAAGTAAAATGTTTCATTTTTAAAATAAATGATTTGCTTCACCAAAAGAATTTCTCACTCCCCTACATGATAAAAATGAATAAATGAACTTTAAACAAGTATAATATGTGAAACTATCATTTATAGGCTAAGTTTTCGCAGAAACCTATTGATAAAAAGACAACCACAATCCACTAAAGAGCATTTTACTAAGATACTATATATTGGTACATAAATAAATAAACAATATAACAACTTTTCACCAAAGATCATATCTCATTTCCAACACCAACATTTTAAGTACAAATTTGCGTATGGACTAGAATTTATTTATTTATAAAAATAGGTTTAAAATAAAAGTTTTATATTTTTAATAATATTACATTACAACTTTTCAATGAGAGTTTTTTTCAAATCTAAAATATTTGTGATGCAAATTGGAGACATCAGCATATGTAAGGTACATTAAAATTCATATGCATGGTAAAAATAATATAATACATCATTTTATTTTGTTTGTATTATTAAACAGTGCCTAGACACAAAATTTAAACCAATAAGGTTAAATCAGATTTTGAGTAATTGGTTTGTTCTCTGTTAGCCCTTAAGTAAACTACTTTGCTTGCCTTAAACTATGAGTTAGATATGAAGCTGAGCACAGGATAAATCCTTGATAGTTCTATGATATATCATTGCCTACCTAAGCAAAAGGTATTAGTTTAATTTATGTTTAGAGGGGTTATTTTTAAACTAGGTTAAATTAAATGAGTTTCTTATGGATAAACTTATGAAAACGTTTAATCCCAAATTTTAGATTAATCAGTAAAATGTTTTCGACTGCTGGCTTAAATACAGACACACAGGCAAGCAACATCACCAACACTTTTTTGGGGGAGGTTCAGTGTGTTATGTAATGTCAATATACATCAACATCTCGAATTTGATTGTCTTGATCAAGATTCATTTTCTCTCGAGTGAAGTTCACGGGAAAATAAAAAAAATATAAACGACCTAAAAATTTACCTCTCTTTCATCACTGTTCAACTTTATGTGGATATTATGTTGTTTATTATATTATTTACTTTCTTAGTCTTTGCTTCTTTTTTTCCAATCTCTAAAGCTTAGGAACCCGTGGAAAAGCACCTCATTACTGTATGGCATACACTGTTTCAATTCCCAACTTTTTCCTTCGAAATAAAGTTCAGGTGAACAAGAAAGGTCATTTCTCCACCTACTGTGAAATGTCACGTGATTCATAGGGATGAAAAAAAAAGTTGGATTTTTTTAACCTTGTAGGTTTTCAGAAAAGTTAGAGGGTGAATTGGGGATATGCGGGGAATTATTTTAAAAATACCAACCAAATAAAGAAAAGAAGAAAAATACTTGGTAGTTGTTAGTATTGAATAAAGGTCTCACGCAAATCTCTCATTACAAGTGTGAGGCGATCCAGAGAAGAGAAGGTTACGAAATACATGCGACCTGTCTCGACAAATGAGAAGACATTTCTCTCGGGGAGAGAAAGGGCTTGTTCCATTTACAATTTGTTCACCTCTTTCTGACAAGACCATGTCGTATGACATTAGAGTCACACATAGATCAAACCTTTTCTGTTGTTAATGTTTGAGTATTTGTGCGTGAGAATACTATAATTCCCTTTATTGAGCTATAAATTTTACTTGAGCGTGAAAGGGAACGTGAGAAATTGTACTAGTGTTAATATTATCATTTATTCATTCACTTATTTTTGTAAAAGTACGTGCTAAAACTATGTGCAAAGCTTTCTTTTTATTATAATTAACAACCAGTTTTGATTTTATCTTTCGATGTTTAACGAAACCAATTGGGCATCCACCGACCATTTTTAACATAGATTTTTTGAATATTTAGTTCTACTACCCATTCGGGTTACACTCTTTAAATATAATTAATATTATATTTATTCGTATTAATATTAAAGAAGATGACTATGATGAAGTTTTTGCAATAGTGTTAGCTAAAATTAAAGTAGTAGAATAATTAAACAAAATAGACAAAACTTGTGAGGATAGGGATATCTTGGCTCGAATCCCAGTCGGATTTGTTGAGGTTGGATTATCCTAAATGGTTTTCGACTATCCTTCCACGTTATTGAGTGTACACATTCTATAGATTTAACTTTCTCATTTCTATCTCATTTTCATAGTTACTATACGATTATATTACGTTGCCTGTATTAAAAGGTATTAATATACGCACTACATTAAACATCACAAATAACATTCCAAAACGGAGAATAAGTACTTTTAATTATATTTAAAATTTTGTTTCTTATTAGGTTAAAATAAATTATTAAAAGTTATGAAACAGTGTAAGTAAGATAACTTAAGTTAACGTTATTTTACATTTAAAATATAACATGTAATTAAAGAATTAAAATTTATAACAAAAAAGTGATATTTTACAAGTGTTGGGCAACCTAAAGCCAAAACGGAAAATTTTACATCTCAAATCTGTAGCTTCAGAGATATATTGTATTTTAAATTTTCTATGTTATTTTATACTAATTAATATTCATAAATTGACATCCCTTTAGATTGTTCAGTTTTCCCAGCCTTTATGCCTCTAACAGGTCTACACCCAAACGCACCTGCTTATCGGACTCGAAATTACGCAACTAATTAATTCTGTCTGTCTACAATAACACACACAAACACAATCGTAAGTCGTAACTGAACATTGTCCATATTTTGCAAGTGCGTAGTTAAGTTTTCTTGCTTTAATAAGATAAAATAAATACGTAGTTAAATAATCTAGGAGAACATTTTATTTTTTTGGCATAATAGAATATATCAAATTTTAAAATTAACCAATAAAAACAATAATTTAATCGTTAATAATTTTTTAAATCTGAAGTTATGTATGTTTGGTAACTTTAATATATGGTTATAAATTGTTGTCAGAGTCTACGGTTAAGTATATCTGCTCTTTGCCTTTTATATATTATTTTTGTGTGGCACTTTATATTTTAAAATGGAAATCAATGATAGTTTTATAGAATGTGTGCTAGGTGAAATTTAAACGCAAAAATAATTTAATATTATTTCCAAAATGTTAATACAGGCTGGTTATGATTCTCACCAAATGTATCAGAAAAGAGAGCTCCCCAAATAAATGTTGATTATAATTTAAGATTAATTAAAGTTATTTTCAAAAAATGTGTGGGTTGTTTATGTTTTTAGGTAATTGTGAGTGGCTGCATTACATTTAATACTCAATACCCATGAAATAAGAGCGTGTTTTTCCATAATATTAACTAATACTAATAATATTATTGATAATAATAATAATAATAATAATAATAATAATAATACCTAAAGCTAAACAATGATCCGCAAATTTACAATAACAAAAATATTATTTCATTGATTCTACTGGCAAAGTCTGTTATATTTACTATTTTCTTCAGTGGTTAACTCGTCTTAATTCCTATTTGTGGAAATTAAGTCTTACTACTTTTCATTGTAAAGCATCTATGATTAACTTTTTTATCAATTTCTGTATTTAACGGTGTTTATTTTGGTCGAGTGAAATGTAGGGGTAGATCAAAGAAGCAATTTTTGGTGGAAGGGAAGGAGATTTTACACGGAGGAGGGAGTACGGAATATCTAGAAAAAACTCAAATTTAACATTCAAAAGAAGTGACGTATTATGGTCATCCTGGACTCCGCATCCACTCAGATCTGTTGAATTATAAATTCCAATTTTTCCTTCCATCGCTTGACCATTGAGGGGAGAGGGGTGAATATATATAAAGTTAAATTGAGAATTATTTTTTACAATTATAATGGGAGAATGCAATCACATACAAAATAAAATATTATTACATTACACTTTGAAAAACAACTAGAGTTGAGACGATATGGGTTTGATTAAAGATTTGGTCTGCTTTAGTTTGAAATTTAAAAAATCCTCCTCGCTCGGGGTCCCCCTATGTTCTGGGGCATTTTCCCGGTGGTAGTAACAGCCCTGTGTACCAGGCTGTGGTGACACGACTGGATCAAACTCCATAGTCGTAACGTTGATGATTGGCTCAATGACATCTCTAAAACAAATATATACATTGAAAAAATACGTCATCTATAAAAATGATAGTTTTTATATTCCATATAAATATATATTTACTAAAAATAGTTACTTTCCAGCAAGCGTCTTTTTCCATCTAGCGGCCATATTTAGAAAATTTATACCTCTTGCGAATACGACTAGTTGGAGGGTTTTTAGCCATATTAATAAAAATATATGTAAAAGATTTCCGGTCATGTTTGAAGGTGTGCATCCAAACTACTGCTTTGAAGTTAAAATATGGAATCACTAAATGATGGAATGAATTGACTAGATGAGCTTCCTTGTCCTTCTAAGAAAATAACTACTGCAACACGACATGGTTGTTTACGTGGTGGTGTCCAGAGCCCTTAAAAGTTAAAACTGTGAAATAAATATCAAGGGTGAAGGGGGGAGGGGTATTTGTCTACTATATTAGTACCAAGCTATTAAATTCTCCGCTAGATTCAGTTATTGTCATATCAGTCAATCCTAGAAGCTCCACGAGAAAATTGTGTTAAAGCAATTTACACCACGAGATGGGATCATTAAAAGTATTAAAAGCTGACCTCATAGAGGTGATAACCAAACATCTGCTAATTCACAGCTAAACCACCAGAAAATCTATATAAATTTAAAACTTTAACATACTAAGATAAAAATTAAATAAATAATTACAAATTGCTTAAAAATGTTATATTTAGATGTAGGAGTAATAGTTAATTATTTAAAAAGTATTTAGGCGATTGGAAAGAAATGATTACTATTTAATCTAAATTGAGTTATTAAATCAAATATAAAATGTCAAAAACATAGATATTATGGTTTTATAAACATAACTATCAGGTTAAACAGATTTTAAATTAATTTTTTTTAAAAATATATATTTTTAAAAATCAAAATAAAATTAGAATTGGTATTGCTAAGGAAAAAAAATGTTTTCTCAAAAAGAATCCTATGCACGATCTCCCTTAATGTAAGGCTATTTATTCTGGCTTACCAGCTTGGGAGATGACAGCTGGCTACTAAGTGCATATTTCCCTTTTCTTCTTCTACACGAATGAGGGTAAATTTCTTCTAAGTTCTAACTTCTAAAAAACTTCATAATTAGTGTATTATATACGCATATGTCTTAGGGATATATAAACATGGTGCTAAAATAACTGATTAGTTTTATAAGGCTTTAACCCAGATGGATGGTTACATAGTTCAAGGCGCATGGTTCACACAGCAGTTAATTTGTTGCCGGTTACTAGGATTAATTGTGGTTTTTCTCATGTGATTTTTTTTACCATCCGAACCCCTCTCTACGTAATAACTGGTATAATTACTATAAGCTACCCTATAATTTCTTGTGTCCTAAATAGTGTTGTTAATAATCTTAATAAAATTATAGTTTATATGAGGTAGAAATTATTCAACCACAATTGTAAGATGGTTATAACATAAGTTATACATTGACTTAAGATGTTACTATTTTTAAAAACAATAAGAAACTGAGTGATACATTCTCTTCTATCCATTGTATCGTAACATTTTACCTTGAAGACTGTAAACATAAACTTAAAGCAAAAGTAAAACTGCTTTCCTTTATCTTATAGCCTTCACTTCTTCCTAGACAACCATAGGCCATGATGGAAGGTCGTAAAAGGAGACTTTGCACATATTAAATGTTCGATGAACAGGGCACTTCGTATGAACGTAAAGGTTATTCTCGTTGGGTATAGAAGATGTCTCTCGGAATATTGATGTTTTTTGCTTTACAGAAAGTCTACTATTTTATGGGTTGTTTTTAAACAAAGGGAATCTTCTAAAGTAATTTTTTATCACTAAAAAAATGAAATTCGTTTATCAGTGGACTCTCAAATTGGCAATAAATGATACACTGTGTTGTAATCTGTGTTTATATAACTAATACTATTACTATTGTTTTACAACTCTTTAATCTTTTTATTTGGTCAAACTGCTAAACGATGCAGACTAATATTGAATTATCGTCATTCTATGTTTTAATGGAAGTAAGTGCATGTATAGTAACATAATTTTAAAATCAGAAATATAATAAATTATTTTAATAACATATAGATACATTATTTCGTTTTTAATATATGTAACGGCTCATATTTTTAAAACCGGTTGAACTATGAATAAACATAAAATAGTGTTACTTGTATAAATAATGTTCCACTTTATTCATACAAATATTAGGAATATTCATAATTTTTTAAACTATTAACTATGTCGATTAGTTAGTCTATTACTACTACTATTATACTATAGTTAGTATATTGAGAATAATAACCTACACAGTTTGTTTTATTTTAAATGCATGCGTATCATAAACCAGTTTATCTCAAGGTATGAATTTAATTCAAATTAAAACAAACTGATGATTTTTAATTAATATTTTGCATGATCTTATATTCAAATCTATTATGTGATTTTAAATAGCCATGTTTAGATAATATTATGACGCTTAATATAGTTTTTTATTAATGCATGAAAATTTGAAGGCACATGATAAGAAATCGTTAGAAATATATTGTACTTAACTACTGTTTGGTTTCGTAAAATTGAAAGTTCATTTCTACGCTTACAAAAGTACTCCACTTATCCCTATATTAAGGTATTATATCCAATCAACCTCTATAGAGACTATCATGTTAAGGTTCATTCTAAAGTTATCGTGTCATCTCCATTCCGGTATTGATATAAATAGGATTTTCTATCTAATTTAATATAAAATATAATAAATATTAAAAATAAATAGGATTTTCTATCTAATTTAATATAAAATATAATAATCTATTGTTATATTACATTTTTTCTTTGAGTTGTTCCCTTAATATTTAAATGTTATTTTTAAAAAGGCAATTTCATATTATTAGGTTTTAAATAGACCAGTTCAAAACTATTATGTAGTAAAAAATAGCTATAGTTTTTTTTAAATAATTTGTAGGATAACTTTTTATTAAACTGTAAGCTATCATTTTACTCAATTTTAAACCATCCTTTTTAATTCAAATTTTATTGTATATTTTATATATAAATAGCGTTTCTTATTATTTGATCATTTTCATGTTCAAACTCATATAATATAACACATTTTGTTTTGTATCACGTTCAACTACTCATACACTCACTAATGAAATAGGGATTATTAGAGGAAATTAGAGAGTGGCGTGCCCATATTTACGTTGAGGGAGAAAGGTGACTATTATAAGCAAAATTAATTTAAGTACACCCAATTGGGATATGAACTCCAATATCATCAGCCGAAAACAATACCAAAGGAGCTTTATGCATAGTTTGTCTATCTAATGATGCAGTTATTTTAGTCTGGTTCATACGTAAGTTAGATTCTTCCCAAATTTATCACTTAATTATTGTCCAAAAATGTGCATATAATAATGTAAACCATTTAATTATTTTTAAAATCTCCAACTCACACAGTATGGACCACTTTTATAATTGGTTGATGTTATGCATTTTGCACGTTTATTCACTGTGAGCTAACATATTAATTCAAAAATATTCTATATTCGCATAAACTCATCAGGTTGTGTCTGTAGAACGTTATAACAGTTGCACGCCATGCTTTAATATGGAACTCAAAATCTCCCGACCATAAGTTTTATTTAAAAATTCAAATTTTACCAATATTACTAGAGCCTGTACATTTTAAGGCTTGAAATTATGTAGGAAGGCCATTCAAAAAGTTCCATGTTATTAAGTTTTCCCGGAATATTAATTAGTTTTACGCGCAGTTGACGCATTAACTTGGTCAAACTGATGTGGTTCCCCATTTATTGTTCTACAGGTCCCTATACAAAGTACACCCTTCTCTTAAATTATTTTGAAGACGGTAAAGATTAGCTCGCGAGGCTGTATTATTATTATTTTTTTTCCTTCTAAGAAAAATGTGCCGAAATAGTTTTCTTGATTTTCTTGGTTTAAATCTAGGAATTTTCAGGCTAACAAGGAGTAGAAGCAGAAAGAGATTGTCTTCTAGTAAGAGAAAGTTTAAGAAAGAAGATGATAGAAAAAGGGAAAAGACAAAAAAAAAATGAAAGAAAGACGCTTTGAATGTGACATCTGTCACAACCAGAGGATGCTTGCTTTGCTCCAACGCCTTCGTGTTCTTGGCTAAAAACTTTTATTTGTGTGTGTGTGTGTGTGTGTGTGTGTGTGNNNNAAAGGGGGGGGGGGGAGAGGCAAAAAATAAAAAGAGTTTTCGAAAGATACGTCCTTTCACTCTTCAAAAGAGATTTTATTACCCTCTAATACCCTCGGTATCACGCCATGCATCATTGTCAGAAAAAAAAGATACCACGAATATTAAAATTTATTTTATAGAAAAGAGATACCACGGGGTCATCATAATGCCATCTTTAAATTTATTTTATTATCATAAGTTGCCCCTTCTCAAGCGTGTAACATTCAAATTTTTATCAAATAATATTATGTATATCTCACGCATTATGAGTAAAATTATATAACTCGTTATTGTAGCTTTGGGCTGTACTTCCTTTGATGGAGATATTAGGGTTCAAATCTTGGTAAGATGTATAGTGGGTAAAGTTTTCCTAAGTGATTACCACTGTACCTCTATGCTGATTTTGTGGTACATTTCCTTTAACTTTAATACTCCCCCTTATTCATCTTTGGCTATTTAGTGTAAATAAGCTGATATACCAAACAAAAAATATTAAAACGCGTTAGATACAAAATAATTAGTATTTAATAATATATTATTACTTTTATTACTGCACAGCCTATTATCAATGCTATTGTTTGGTAATATTATAATACTATCAGAATTACTAGGCATTATTTTGGGGGAAGGGGGGGGGGACAACCATGAATTATTTCCATGGTAATGCTCGGCTATTATTTGCTTCAAACCAAGAGAAAAAAAAACATTTGGTTTCTTCCAACCCAATCTTAATACATTTAAAAAAATCTGATATTTTAAAAAATTCTATCTTCTAGGTTTACATGCTATGCACAATGGCTATTTTTTTTTTAATTTGAACTCTCAGCCTGTGGTATGTATCGCTAAATGCTCACAACAGAGACAGTCAAAGAGACAGTAAAAAACTCTTGTTTTTATTAATATAGATGATCAAATTAAAGGAAATATATTTAAGGAAATTAAACGTTATTTTCTCGTAAAAAGTATCTTAGACAATATTGATGATTTTAGTCAAGTCAAGGTCTAACGTACTATAGCTAGAAAGTAGAGTCCACCTACCATAGGATTGTAGGTAAAAGCCAGCTAATTTTACTAAATCTACTCATATATAGATACAATCACCAAACCATATTATCTGCAAGACTATTATATTGAGTTTCTTTCACTTTTGAAAGTCAAAACTTTAACAACAAGTAATAGTTTTTGAAAAACATATTAATAGTTAATAAGGAACGAGATATATAATTAATAAAGAAATTTAATTCTAAGTATGTTAATAACTATGCCAATCTAGTATAAATAAACATGGAGATATATAAGGCAATGTGAGAACCATAAAGGAATCAACATATAAGTTAAATTTTAAGCTCTAACCAGCATCTAAAAGTTATAAACATGTTAAAAAATGATTAAAATTGAGACTTTAGGTTATTGGTTTTTAGCTAATAATGTAAAAATATAGTTTTATCATGAAATGTTAATTGTTCCAAGTTGAATGGAAATAAAACAAAAAGTATCCATAAATTAAAAATTTGAACAAAATTAAAGAGTTGTTGTAAAATTCAATTATTCCTTAGCTTGTTATTCTTTTATTCTGAATATTGAAAAATGACAACTGGACACGGGAATCGAACCCGGGACCTTCGGGTTAGTACGCCAATGCTCCTACCACTGAGCTATCCAGGATTCGTCCCGTGCCCACGGTCATTCTTCACTCATCGTTTAAGGCAGAGTCTATGATGGACGTGCGGAAGTCGTCAGCTTATAAACATGTGATTATCTAAGATCACAGCCATCAGACAACGCAGCCATTAGCGACTCGGTAGTTGGCATTTTTGCAGCCATTCGACAATTATATGTATAATTGTACAGGGTTTGCATATATTGATGAAACAAATAGCCGAAACTATTGTTAATGCATTTTAGTGAGGATATTTCCTCATAGATATCATATTCTGAAAATTAAAAAATGACACCTGGACACGGGAATCGAATCCGGGACCTTCGGGTTAGTACGCCAATGCTCTTACCACTGAGCCATCCAGGATTCTTATTCTTTGTTCCTTGAAAGCTGCATTCCTTGCAACGTGTTTAGTTTTGCTTCAACATGTTTCGATGCATAACGGCATCATCTTAAGGACTAATGGAAAAAAGACCAATTCCAAATAAAAATATGACTCAACCACGATCTGCCAACCAATATGATATAACCTAAGAAATCAGTGGAGGTTTAAACGTTTAATGTCTAAAGTTACAGATAAAGAATTAGCATATTTACCAGTGTTGAAAGATGAAAGATGAGTATTCCAAGTGATGGAGAGAGGATTCAATTTTCAGAATATGATATCTATGAGGGACTATCCCCACTAAAATGCATTAACAATAGTTTCGGCTATTTGTTTCATTAATAATAATAATAATAATAATACATCGACATAATGGGATAATGTGCTGATGATGATAATTATGTGGGGCCAGTACACGTCTTAAACCAAACTTGAGCCTAGTTAACCAGATCATGATGGCCAAAGGAAAGATTCCCTTTGGGAAAAATACCTGTGATACCGACGGGAATCTAGCTCGGGACTATTAGATCAGTAGCCAGAATTGCTGACTATGATTAAGAGACTTTACAGATGTAAATTATAAAGTATATATAACGTGCCATGATTGGTGAAGACTGAAGTGAGATGAGGGATCTCACAGCTTCCGCTTTCGAATGTTCTTTGCATTTGAGAGAGAGAGAGGTGATAATTGTTGATGACACTGTACGTGTGATCCAGGAGAATAAATAAATTATTAATTCAATCATACATTAAACTATTTAGTATCAAATGTACATTATTATTATGACTAGCACCGCGTCTTACTACCCGTTCGGGTTATACGCACTTACGCTAATGTGTAATGGTAGGGTGATTGTGAGATGAAATGGAGGACCTACAGTTTAACGTGGAATCCGAACCACGGTGGAGGCCTGGCATTCCCCACATTCACAAGTTGTCTTGTCACAGGTGAAGGAAGGGTTTGTTAATCAGATAAATCTGTGCCGGAACCGAATATTGAACCCCGGCCACCAGCATAGAAGTCTGACACCTTACCCCTAGACCACCAGGTCACCCCCATCAAATGTACACTTAATTAGCTTAATTAAATGAAATTGTAATTAAATCTGAATAGAATATAACCGAAACAACTATGTGAATTAAATTATAACAGTGTCAAACCTTGGACATGGTTGATATCTATCTGATAGACTAATTTTCAGACCTGGCCTTCTCGTATAAAATTGTATAAATCATTTAATAAACATAAAATTAATTTAGTTCGCCCTAATTTTATTCACTCTTATGACAGAATTTTTTTTTACAAATAAAGCCTAACATTACATACGCTTATCAATTAAAAGGTAGTTTATATTAGGTTGGTTAGTATTTTATTCAACTGGTCGTAGACAGCCCTAAAAACCTAGTACAACTGAAACCTTATTCCAGCACTTTTGAGATCTAACAAGTATCGGACTACAGAAATCACCGGACCGCAGAATTCGACTCCTAAGAATCCTTCATATTATATCCCTTATACCAAGCTCTAAGCTTTCCATATCACTCTACATACTTATTGCTACGTCACGCAAGGTAAAATAAAGGTTAAATCAGGAACTAATACACCATATTTTATAGCACCTGGAATCTTGGTAGATATAATTAAGAGCTAATATACAAGCCAAAGCAAGAATGTATAACTAAAATATTTGACTGCGGATATGATAACTTTGGTGCCTTTGTATTGCTATTAGCATTGATCTGGTGGCCGATCCTTTAACTAATGGCGGCCGATTAAAAACGTGCCGGACCACAGAATGCTGAACTTGAGAGTTTCAACTGTATTTATAATAATAAGCGTATAACTCAAACGGGTGGTGAAATTAGACGGAAGAAATATAAAATATGATCCTACATATACACTTTGTTAATTATTGTCGGCCCCTTTATTAATTATATTTGTTACGTGTGAACAATAGGTGTGACACAGTTTCTGTGCTAGCCCGAAAGCTCCCACTCCCTTCTTCTCCGTCTCTCTCTCTCTCTCTCTCTCTCTCTCAAAACTTGATGATGACGATTTACGTCATAACCACAAATAAACCCATCACTTGATACGAGATTAAATTTTACAATTCCGATGTAATTTCCTCTTAGGACCCACAATACAAGTTTTCATGCAGGTAATGTAATGAGCACCCTAGAATATAAGTCCCTGAGTATAGTAGGATTCTGGTATAGAGGCACTTTTAGAAAGAAAGAAAAGTCAACATTGAAAGCATTTTATCATGTTATTATTATTATTATTATTAGCACCGCGTCTTACTACCCGTTCGGGTTATACGCACTTACGCTAATGTGTAATGGTAGGGTGATTGTGAGATGAAATGGAGGACCTACAGTTTAACGTGGAATCCGAACCACGGTGGAGGCCTGGCATTCCCCACATTCACAAGATGTCTTGTGAGAGGTGAAGGAAGGGTTTGGTAATCAGATAAATCTGTGCCGGGACCGAGGATTGAACCCCGGCCGCCAGTACAGAAGTCTGACACCTTACCCCCTAGACCGCCAGGTCACCAGTTTGTCAATAAAATGAGTTAGTTGCGCCTAGAATATTAACAACCATGTTAAAACAGATGATTAAGTGAAGATGGGCAGAATACACTGATGAGGTAGGGGCGAGGAAGGGTGAGCTTTAAGGAAATGTGCCCGGATCTTCGTTGAGGGAGGGTGGGAATCCCTTAAGGAAAAAACACCCTCAGTACGCTTGAATGGAATTCGAACCTCAAACTTCTTGTTACTGGAAAAACAGAGCATACAGGCAAAGTTAACAAATGATTAGTGTGAAGAATTCTCAACTTGAACAGTCATTCCCAGAAATAACCAACAGGTTCTTTTTCTTTTAGTAAAAGGGGTTGATGGGGAGACGGAGGTGTAGAACGTTTGACTTGGTTAGGGGGGGATGACCAGGGGGGTTTACCTTGTTGGACAGGAGCCATCTGACGCTCAAATGATATAACTATTCGTTGTACGATTTTTTGAAATGGGACGATAATATCCTCTGATCATCATACCATCTGGGTGACCTGGTGGTCTAGGGGGTAAGGTGTCAGACTTCAGTGCTGGCGGCCGGAGTTCAATCCCCGGTCCAGGCACAGATTTATCTGATTACCAAACCCTTCCTTCACCTTTGACAAGACATCTTGTGAATGTGAGGAATGCCAGGCCTCCACCGTGGTTCGGATTCCACGTTAAACTGTAGGTCCTCCATTTCATCTCACAATCGCCCTACCATTACACATTAGCGTAAGTGCGTGTAACCCGAACGGTTAGTAAGACGCGGTGCTAATAATAATAATAATAAAATCATACCATCTGGATAACAAGGAAAGTAGTATAGATAATGTGGCAATCTCTTGTTAGGAAGTTTTTTTCTTTGATTTTCTTTCTACATATGGATATGATATTGAAATGAAAGTATCGATAATCTACTCATTTTTATTTATTAATTTAGCACCGCATCTTACTAGCCGTTCGTATTATACGCTTAAGTACTAATTATGATAATGGGTTAGGAATTGGGATGGTTGAATTTAGAGATAATGAGCCCTTATTTGCCTGGATGGAGAGTGGATTTTTTTTTTTTAGGAAAAGCCACCCCCAGTTCACCCGACTAAGACTAGAACCTCGACCTCCCCGTCCTCAGCAGTCAAGCTCAACACGACAAGCGCGTTAGCCAACTGCGCCACCGAGGCGGGTAGGAGGATAAAAGTAAAATAAAAACAATCGAAATGAACATAATTAATTTCTCTAAATAATTATAAAGTTTGAGATGTTCATGGTCCTTCGGTTGGAATCCTTCCCCACCAACAATCCCACAAATTCCCTACTTGAGGCTCACAATATATGTATTTACAAAAACTAAGGTTTCTCAAAGAAAGTGGATGGTACCAAGTTTTACCTTTCTATGTTTCTTGGTTATTTATATATCCGAATAGAAAGTCACAATGTCTAAGATGATAGGCTCACTATTGATGTAAAAGAAAAGTCAAGGTGTACATTTTAAAGATTTCTCTAATTTTTTGAAAAACATAATGAAATGTAGTAAGGAATCAACTTCTAAATATAATACTGTAATAGAATTCAATGTGGAACAGATTTTGAAATTTGGAGTTTAATATAAAGTCCAGAGATCAACTGGTATAAAAGATATAAAAACCCTGTATTGAGTAGAAATTAGAATGGATTGCCAACTAGGGAACTTTACTATATTTCCATCTTTCCATTTTAATCTAAAGGTGATGTGAGATCAAGAACGTCTAAGCGTTGAAACTAATAATAGATAGATATATTTAATAATTAATATATGTGCGAGTAAATTGTGAAAGGAAAAGAGAAAGAAAATTATAAAATGAAAGGGGAAAGTTTGTAATCTTCTCAACACTGGCCTGAACAGGCCATTTACTACTATGGCAGGATGGGCATGGAGCACATGAGATATTGTTTCATTTTAGTGTGTTGGGGAAGATTCTTGAGAGTATTGATGAGTATTTGATTTCCAAAATTAGTTCGTTCGTTGAGAACATTTTTGTTATTGAGTAGAGTGGTTTGAATGAATATATTTTCAGCAGTATTCATGGTTGTACCTTTAGGAGATTTAGGCCTATACAATAACTTCATACATTTTTCCATATGGGTGAGTTGATGACCATATGATTTGAGGTGTTCAGAAAATTGGGATTTATTTCTGTCGTATTTAAAGTCACTTAAGTGTTCAGAAAACCTGGTTAAAATTCAACGTCCAGACTTACCAATATACACACTATTACATTATTATTAATATTACTATTAGCACCGCGTCTTACTACCCGTTAGGGTTATACGCATTACACTAATGTGTAATGGTAGGGTGATTGTGAGATGAAATGAAGGACCTACAGTTTAACGTGGAATCCGAACCACGGTGGAGGCCTTGCATTCCCCACATTCACAAGATGTCTTGTCAGAGGTGAAGGAAGGGTTTGGTAATCAGATAAATCTTTGCCGTGACCTAGGATTGAACCCCGGCCACCAGCACAGAAGTCTGACACCTTACCCCTAGACCATCAGGTCACCGACCACTATTAAATTCGCAGGTAAGTTGGTATATACCACTTGGTCGGTATTGTTTGGTTGTATTAGGATTGGAATTATTGATATATTTTTAAATATTGTTATTAGTGCTGAAAGCAATTTTAAATTTGTGTTTTTTGAAGATGTTGGTGATGATGTTAGTTCTCAGTATAATTGAATTTAATTCATTTGAATTGGTTATTAGGAATGGTATTGGGGTTGATTAGAGTGATTTTGTTGTTTAATTGTGCTTTTTGTTTTTGAAGGATACGGTATACAAAAGAATGGGAGGAGCCATTGGATAAGGCTAATTGTTTGATAATGTTTATTTCGTTCTTATAATTCCTTTTGTTTAGAGGTGTATGAGGTAATCTATATATCAAGCTATTGGAAGCAGCTCTTTTGTGGATAGGGGGGGGGGGTGATTGGAATCATTGGGAATGATTGTATCAGTGTGCATGGGTTTCCTATAGATTTTATATACAAAGTTGTTTTGTTTGTTTTTGGTTATTGAAATATCTAGATAATTGATACTGCTTTGGGTTTAATATTCAGCAGTGAATTTTAAATTGATATGAATATTATTCATATTTTGAGTTGTATCGGGTAAAGAATAATTAGGAAGATGTTCGTAAATCACCGGAATGTCGTCAACGTATCGACAATAAAAATTTTACACTGGATTAGCACCTTAACTTATTGTTGATTTACCCCTTTTCTTTAGTCCTGATGATGGCGCCGATGTAGCGCCGAAACATTTCGAGAACCTTGGATGGAATGTGCCAGCATTTAAGGAACAAGGGAATTAAAGAACAGATAAGAATAGAATTCAAATTACTTCAATTTATATTCAACCTAATTTCTTACTTCACTTTTCAATATTTCTAATTTATAAACTTCTGTTATTATAACCTATATCTAATCTGTTTTTTTCCCTTAACTTCACACTTGACTTAAACTTATAAGTTTATATTATATTATTTTAATGTGTTATATATATATATATATATATATATGAATTATATTAATTTAATGTGTTCTTAACTCTTTCATGTTATGATGGAAATATAGTAAATTTCCCTAATTGTCAATCTATTCTAATTTCTACTCAATCCAGGTTTTGTATATCTTTTATACCAGTTGATCTTTGGACTTTATATTAAACTCCAAATTTCAAAATCTGTTCTACATTGAATTCTATTATTATATTTAGAATTTGATTCCTTACTACATTTCATTATGTTTTTCAAAAAGTTATAGAAATCTTTAAAGTGTACACCTTGACTTCTTTTTTACATCAATAGTGAGCCTAGCATCTTAGACATTGTGACTTCCTATTCGGATATATAAATAACTAAGAAACATAGAAAGGTAAAACTTGGTACCATCCACTTTCTTTGAGAAACCTTAGTTTTTGTAAATACATATATTTTGAGCCTGAAGTAGTGAATTTGAGGGATTGTTGGTGGGGAAGGATTCCAACCAAAGGACCATGAACATCCCAAACTTTATAATTATTTAGAGAAACTAAATTATTTTCATCTCGATTGTTCTTATTTTACTTTTATCCTCCTAATTATATATAAATAAAATGTTTCTGTTTCTTTTTTTACTGCTGCATCTCATACTACCCACCTGTTCAAGCTATATTATAGTAATTACTCTAATAGGGTAGGGCTGATGAAGGAAGCATTTTAGAGGTAATATTGCGTGGAAGGAACGTAGGAAAGCATTATGAGAAACCACCCTCAGTAGCCTTGACTTAGACTCGAACCCCGATCTTCCCAACCTCAGCAGGTCAGTCTTAACATGAATGTGACACCTCAGCCCATTAAGCCACCGAAGCATGCAATCAAATAATTAATATATTATGTGTATTTGTTTGCTTTTTGTTTGTATGTATGTATGTATATGTGTTTTTGTGTTGATGGGTATGTGTGTAAGCACTCAACTCCAAAACCAAGAGTCTAGAAATCTTAAATCACTCTAATAATATATAAAAATAAAATGTCTGTCTTCTTATCGCTAAAATACGCCCAATCCACTTTATACTTTTAGAATACATTGAATTTTTAAAAAAATGCCAGGAATGTAGTGGGCTTAGGCCTACTCCAAATAACCTAATAATTATTACATATTTGAACTTTCGAAGAGGGGTTGTTGGTGAAATTTCAAAATAAGGGCTGGTTGAATTGGGGCGAGGTGTGGAAGGGAAGGATGTGGATTTTTAAAATGTATAAAAAAACATTAATTTTAGTGTGGTAGAAAATTAAATTTATCAAGAAGGTGGACGGGATGGACTACCCTAAATAACTATAATAATATAAATGTGTTTTTTTAGATTTGGAAAAATAGGGAAAGAAAGGGGCCTGGAATTTCAAAAATTAATACAAAAACACATTTTATGAGTAATATAAAACTGAAAGTTGTAATTGCAATCACGTATAAAGACCACTCCATGTATTTCTAAAATAGCGCTAATTTTAAATTTGAAAATTGGACCCAATAAATAGGGGGCTCAAAACTTAAAAAACTATTAGAAAAAAACTATTTTTGCTGTGGTAAAAAATGGAACTTTGGCAGGTATATGCGGATATCAATCTGTCCTTTTAACAGACTATTCTTTAATGTATGCTCTTTGTTAAATTGTGATGCTCTTTTTTCCAATATGATTTGTAACTATTTATATAATTTATATACACATTCATTATGATCGCTATTTGGAAAATATTGCCTTCTCTATGAATTTTGTTAGTATTTGCACTCAATGGATTGGCTTATTAATGTTTAGGTTCAAAGATTGTTTTTAAAACTATATAAAGAGTTCGGTCACATGCTGAAAATATTATTTCGACATAGGTTTAATATCTGTCTGTTCATATTAATTATTCGAACACTTATAAATATCATATAAATTGAAAATGTAGCATGCTGATAGGTCTTTAGATCGTGTCCTATAGAAATATCCAAAAAAAACGAAAATTAAATATGACGTATAAAAAAATAATGTATCAACTTATGCCAGAGACGTTGAAAATGAATCATTTATTTTCTAAACTGTAAACCGTTACAGTACTATGTAAGGTCCATTAACCAAAGAAGTGGCGGTATCTGACAGGTAGCAGAGGATGTAAAAATGATTAAAACGAAAACATAGCTTAAAACAAATTGCTTGTTGTGAAAGTTTCGACCACAAAAATTAACAACAATTCAATATATGTTTTGGCGAATGGATACATTATAATAGATTTATTAAATATTGTTAGATTTTGTTACCACCACTCCAGTGATGAGTAGACTGTAGTTTCCTGGTAACAGTGAAGACAAGGTTTAACTTCTGTGCTGGCGACCGGGGTTCAATCCTCGGTCCCGGCAAAGATTTATCTGATTAACAAACCCTTCCTTCACCTCTGACAAGACATCTTGTGAGTGTGGGGAATGCCAGGCCTCCACCGTGGTTCGGATTCAACGTTAAACTGTAGGTCCTCCATTTCATCTCACAATCGCCCTACCATTACACATTAGCGTAAGTGCGTATAACCCGAACGGGTAGTAAGACGCGGTGCTAATAATCAATAATCATTAAAGAGAGGTAAAAGTTTTTAGAATTATGTACTACAAAACATGAGCTCAAACATTCATACCGTCAGATTCCAAATATGATTCAAAAACTTAAAACCTTCTTACGATGTAAAGTAAACGAACTTACCTCCCAACACAGCTTGATATTTTGTCGCCATTTCAGAATTTAGGATCTAGGTTTATCCGGTATCGGTTATGTTTCAATTTAAACCTTCAGAAAAATGGCCATTGTTGATGAATTTTGGGAAATATTATATAATACATAATCGTTTAAAATTGATAAGAGTCACTATACGAAAGCCATCTGAAATTCTTTAAAATCATTTTTGTATGGTAGTTTGATTTTATTTTAACATATTTGTATGCGTTTTAAAAATATAGTAGCACCTTTACCTATTTCTATACTTTTGTACTAAATTGTTTTACTCACTATAGAGTTTCCAACTATATACTCTATATGGAATAATTTTCCAGAAGTGTTGATTAACCTACATCTGTAATATCAACCCAAATCAACATAAAAAGTGTAAATACTCTTTATTCAATTTATTTTTAAACAAATATGTGTGAACAAATCTCAGCCCAGATCCGTCAAAACTGATTATATTTGTCTACGTACACCATTTTAAAACTATTTCTTTATCTTATAAATGTATTATTTTTGGAGTTGTGCTGTTATAGTTGAAACATTATTGATAAAAGAGACAAAGTTTTTGATTTTATATATTATATAATAATACAAATATATTTTTTGTTAACTTCATTGACTCAAAGTCAAGGGAAAGTTTTTTTTCAACGCGTTTTAAAATCGGTTTGGGTTATATGCTTTCATTAAGGTGGGAGTGTAAGGGACGCGAGTAAAGTTAAGTATTTTTGCAGTTTTTTTTAGCAAAACTTTCTATACAAAAATAAATAAAATATTTATCCAGTAGAAACATAGAGTATAATTTTGTTCCCATGGTGGTATCAACAGTTGTTGAATATCTGTCATGAACATAGAACTATTAGATGATAAACCTTTTAAATGAAGAGAAAAAGTTGTCATTAAATTCCAAAATACTTTTGACAAATATTCAAGAACTGTTGATGTCATCATGTGAAGAAAATTAACTTATATGTTTCTACTGGAGAAATATTTTATTTATTTTGGCCAAAAAAAGGTTTTTTAGTTAAATAACTGCAAAAACATTTACGTTTTCTCGTATCCCTTACACTTCCACCGTAATCGGGATTCAAACCTTGATCTCCTCGTCACCGGAAATCCAGCCCCCACGAGAAATTGAGATTAAAGACTCCATTTAAATCATAATTGAAAACTGTGTGTGTGAACCAATTTTCTTTGATTAAAATTCGTCCATTATTTCAGAATTTATAAAAGATCAGGGGAAGGCACACAATAACCAATCACAACAGAATTTTTTCATGGAATTTAAAAAAAGTGTGAAAATACGTATATTTAGATTTATGTATTGTACACACATCTGTTTATTTTAATTTTGCACATAGTTTGTTTATTAATTAGTTTATATAAGGGAATAATCTACTAATTTTTCTATGATGTCGTAACTCTCCCAGAATACACAAAATAAATATCAATTAATCATTCAAAGGAGCAGTAATATCTTAAACAAGGGCTGGACTTTGTATCCTGACTAGGAGGATATTGAGCAATCGTGCTGTAATATCTTGACAGCAGCGCGTCAGAGCGGTATCAACTATCTTGGACCAGAGGTTGGCATCGACCGCCAACATGATATCGAGATGGTTTCTCTAACGTCAGTGAGGGACTTATCTCTTTGGGTGAGTTCACGAAGCAATGATAAACAAACTTACGATATTCAGCAATTAGTATTACAATCATTTTAAATAGTACATTTAAACTTTGTCATGTTTATTTTAGTTTAAGATAAATTAGGCTATTTAACCTCGATGTTTTATTTTAAATATTGCGTTTTAATATATCAGCTATTAATGGCTTCGTGTACTTTCGTGCAGAGCGTCTTTCTGCCCGTCCAGGTTATCCGCATCTCACTACACTGATGGGGTAATTATGCGTATTTGTGCAGTGGCAGCGTTGGAAAA
>CABFVX010005338.1:0-10009 GCA_902151425.1 Timema shepardi
GAGATTCGAACCTCGATCTCCCCATCCTCAGCAGTCGAGCTCAACATGACAAGCGCGTTAGCCAACTACGCCACCGAGGCGGGTCATTTATTTTTTAAAAAAAACTCAATACATCCGAGCGAAATTCGATCTCCGATCTTCCCATATTCGGAAGTGCATTCTATTAGTGAGACTTACGCCTTTAGACCATTTAACTACTGAGCCGGGGTTGCTTCAGGGTTGAGACGAAGGGTTAGAGTTACAGTGTTACAGTCAAATTGTCCATCGCCTTCCAACACCGCTCACCTAGCTGACAATGCCCAGAGCAGACGCCGACATCCAAGCGCGTCTCGTAGGGTGTCCCAGGATGCAGCAGTAAGGAGCTGGACTCCCTGGTGCAAATAGGGGGTCTCTCCCGACATTCACACCCTTCCACGACTGTGAACTCCTGCAGCCCACGTAGGGTTGACACCCTCTGGACCGCAGAAGACGAGGGCATACACATCCAGTCCTCAGGGCAGCTCTAGAAAGAGAACAGCTTAATCATGGTAGTTCTTCACTCATATTTTAAGGCCGATTCTGTGATGGACGTGCGAAAATCGTCAGATACATATGAGTGGTCAATCAATATCGCGAACTATCAGATAACGTAGTCACTTTCGACTCAGGAGGTCTTAACTCTGCCAATGAATATCCTTGTAGTATAGTGATCAGCACGCCTTGCTGCCAACCTAGAGGTCCCAGGTTAATTTCCCGTATTCCCATGTCCAGTTATATTTTTTAACTTAAAGAATATAATTTTTGAAAAACATAATGAAATGTAGTAAGGAAACAACTTTTAATTATAATAATAGAATTCAATGTGGAACAGATTTAGAAATTAGGAGTTTAATATAAAGTCCGAAGATCAACTGGTATAAAAGATATAAAAACCCTGGACTGAGTAGAAATTAGAATGGATTGACAATTAGGGAACTTCACTACATTTCCATCATAACATGAAAGAGTTAAGAACACATTAAATTAATATAATGTACATATATATATATAGGTGTGAATTATATTAATTTAATATATAATATATATGTATATATAAATATTATATATAATATATGTATATGAATTATATTAATTTAATGTGTTCTTAACTCTTTCATGTTATGATGGAAATGTAGTGAAGTTCCCTAATTGTCAATCCATTCTAAATTTCTACTCAATCCAGGGTTTTTATATCTTTTATACCAGTTGATCTTCGGACTTTATATTAAACTCCAAATTTCAAAATCTGTTCCACATTGAATTCTATTATTAAATTTAAGGAATATAATATTTAGATGTGGTTATATCCATACATAATAACTATCCTAGCTCGTATATTTAAAACATCATGATAATATGTGCATTCGTACGGATGTCATCGTACTGTTGGTGGCATGATGCCCTCTTGAATCGAACGTGGCTACGTTATCTGGTAGCTCGTAATCTTATAGGTCACTTATATGTAGCTGAAGATTTCCGCACATCCATCCCAGATTCTGCCTTAAAGCATTAGTGAATAATTACCCTGGGCACGGGACGACTCTTGGTAAGATCAATGACGTACTAAGTCAAAGGTTTCGCGTTCTATTCCCGTGTCCAGGCGTAATTTTTTTTTTAATTTAATGAATATGATATGTAGATAATCTATAATAGCGTAGTTATACAATCCATGACAATCATTTAACTAACACGTTGAACCTATCCACGCCTAGGCCTACACCAAAAATAAAACCTTCATGTATGACGAAGATAAATGTCCACCAAATAAGCGAGACGTATAACTACGACGCAAATTCGTTGAACTAGTTTTTTTTATGGTTGATTTTGTTACTATTCTATTTTTTGTTCCTACTCATTACAATGTGTAGAACATTCTCGAAACGTGATTGGGCTGTGTCCGTACAAGGTCATCCTCTGATGGAATACAAACACCTTGAACGAGTTCATACACATCAACGATTAATTCTTAAAATAAACGTCAAATATGTAGCCACGAGATGGGAGCACATGCTCCAGTTCAAAGTAATAATAATATTTAGCACCGCGTCTTACTACCCGTTCAGGTTACACGTTTAAGTACTAATTACTTTAATGGATTATGAATTTGGAAGGTTGAATATAGAGGAAGTGAACTCGCATTTGCGTGGAGGAAGAGTGGAAAACCATTTAGGAGAAACCCCCCTCAGCTCACCCGAGCGAGATTAGAACCTCAATCTCCCCGTGCTCAGCAGTCTAGCAATACGAAACTTGCGCGTTAGCTAACTACGCCACAGAGGCAAGTAGTTCAAAATAATTTGCAGGTTTTTCGTCTGTCGGTAGGAAGTTTCTGTTAAAAATTGGTAGTTCTGTGGACGTTGGATTTTACTCCCACCCTTCAAAAGATACTAAGTGCATCATGTAAAGAATTATAACATGTTCTTTATTACAAATTTCTCTTTGGATTTCAAATGACCCCTTAAGTTTCTCCTTGGATTTCAAGTTGATGTTTTTCTTTGATGATCAAGTCAGACAGAAAATAAAATAATATTACATTCAATAGTGCATTATATTTATAGAAAATAAAACCGTTATTTGAGCAATTCAAGACGTCATTCTTGCAACATTTGTCAAATAATAAAAATAACGTAGGTACTTGATCGATTGCTTAGAATTTTGAATTTTAAATTAAAATCACTTGAGATGAGCTATCAAACGAGAAACATTTAGAGCAGTCGTAGTATTGAAACGGATAACAATGTTGAAAAAACTATGTTCATATATCTCTCGGCTTAGGTTCAAAGAATGTTCCTTCCAAATTTGGTTAAAATTGGTATACGAATTTGACAGGTATTGCGGAACAAATATCCGGCTAGGCAGACAAATGAAATACCAAAATGGTCAGATTAAAAGAAACCCCCACGGCGCTCGGTATAAAAAAAAATTATGTTAATGGTGGGGTATGCAAAAGAGATTGATTATATACAACAATATGGTAATATAATATTTAGGAATTTTGTTTGCACATTCACTAAATCTATAACGGGAACTTGATATTTTGATTAATTATTTTTACCCCTGCATTAACTATGCTGATGAGGTAGGGAAGAGGAATATATAATTTATAGGAAATGTACCTGCATTAGCGTGTAGGGAGCGTGAGAAACCATTTAGGGATAGTAAACCTGAATACACATACCCAGGGTTCGAACTCCGACATCCCCATCACCGTTAAACCCAGACTAGATGATATTGACGTTGGTCCACATACCCACCGATAATGAATCATAATATGACAATGCTGTTAAGTATTATTAATTTTTCCGAGCCTATATACCTCACTAATAGTTCTCTAACGGTCCAGTCATCGTTCTATAAAAATGGAATTTTTAGTGTTTACAATGGGCTGATTCACTTGTACTTCCCAGATAGAGGAACAAAAAATGAAAAATGCTAATTTAGTGTTTAGTTTTAAGTCCATTCTGGTCATATTGTGAAAATTGTTCTCGTGTGGTGATCTGTCTTTCTACAGGTCCGTTGCCTTGTCCAAATTGAGTCCTCTAGAGTATCCTATCAGCAACTTTTTTTTTTTTTAATGTCCAAAAATTTCATCTTCTTTCCTTATTTGAGTCCATCCATCAGTTTCATTCGAGGTCTTCGTAGGCCCTTTTTCCTTTCCACTTCTTTTTCTTCTTCTACTACAGTAAAACAAAAAACTATGTTTTTAAATGCATTAAATAAAGTTTAAAATCTAATTCGATTGTACATTTCGTTATTTATGAAAGGTATCAAGCTTACCTTCTATGTCTCCATCATGGTGCAGCTTATACTATAGGGACATAGTGGAAGCAGTCGGGGTAAGACAGTAAGATTTTAGGCTAAGTGAAATGTACGTATCCGTAGTTAAAGAACATCACTACTTCTAAATTTAGAGCTTCCACTCGATTTGTTTTTCATCTACAAAACAAGCCAACCAACCCACGATAGGAATCTACCGGTATGGCCGGCACGTCATTGGCGGCGTCATCGGCGCCAGAATGCCAGGCCTTTAAATTTCCTTCATCCCACTGGTATTTTGCATCTCTTGCCTAACGTTCTGTTGATATCCGTGACAAAACAGACTACTCGTATTTCTGATTACGATCAGAGCTATAATTCGCCGTTGGGGGGGACCACGCATTCATCTGACAGATGATCATCTTAGTATTGCGATGTTGCAAGGATACTTTGGCGTGGTGGTGGGAGAGTTTATTCTTTATTTGACGACCGGAATTCCCCATCTTTTTTTTTTTAAGTTTAGTCCAGGGTTTCTAAAACTGCGAGGTAGGAGGGTGTTTCAGGTGAGACGCCACGTGGTCAGTTATTTCTTTAGATCAGGGGTTGGTAATATTTTTGGTCCCTGATCGATTTTTCCATTTATCAAAGGCCCCACGATCACCCCTCGTTTTCCCACTCTACTCCTACTTTTTTTTTTCTACACATCTTGTATTTATCCACTAAATTCAATATTTTCTCCCATACTTATGTGTCTGCCTTTATAGAAATTACCTAGTACACTACGTTTACCCTTAAATCTAGCAGTCTTACCTTAACGGAATCTTATAGCCCTATCTTATGAGCTGTACCATAGTCGAATAATACAAGGTAAGCTTTCCTTTTAGTGACGATGTAGTTTTACCACGTGGTCTACTGAAAATTGTTGCGAGATCGACCGGTTGATCACGTACGACCTATTGCTGACCCCTGCTCTAGATCAATCGTTCATTTCCGTCTAATTGCTGAAGTTCTGGTATAAAATCAATATTCTGCTTTGTCTTACGAAACGATAACACTATTAATTAATTAATTAATTTAGCACCGCGTCTTACTAACCATTCTGGTTATACGCTAGTTTACATTATTACTATACTTGCGTCAACATTAATAAAATAACTGGCCTCGTGGTAAGCGCTTCTGGCTGCTGACCTAGAGGTCCTGGGTTCGATCCCCAACTGGTAATTTATTCTCATTGTCATTAGGGTTTGGTTAGTTATACTTAAGTTAGGTTAAGATCTTCATTGGCTTTACCACGTTATAATCATCCCATCGGGAAATGGAAAGATCCTCCACGGAAAGAATTTATGATTAGTTGATTCGGGCGTCCCCCGGACAGCGGTACATTAATTACTGGCTGATATTTACACAAACTGGTCTACAGATTAATGTAGCCCAGACACGCCATTTATATTATTAGTAGCAGTATTATTCTTACTGGACGTTCTGTCTTTCGACAGTCACATTGCCTTGTCCAACTTGAGTCTTTCAGCATGTCCTATCGGTAGCTTCCTTTTTTATATTCTGAAACATCGCCTTCTTTCCTTATTTAAAATATCCATAATTTTCATTCAACTACTGTCCCACCACCTTGCTTTCTATAACCTAACTAAACAAGCCATTTCATAATATGTATGACCCATCCATCTGGCCTTATATATTTGTGTGAAATTATTTTCTATGGAAACTGAAACAAGAGAAATCGATTAGCATTTTAAAAATGAATCTACCCTTTGTTTTGTTTTTTTTAAAAAAGGACCTGGCCAGAACGTAGCCATAGATGTGATAGGAAATCAACTTTTTTTCCCATTGACAAGTAATTAATATTATATTATTATATTTAACGCAGTTCAAAGCTATTCTTCACGAATAGTATTTATGTCATCAAATATAAAACCATGAATTTAATTTTTATATGTATTTTTATCAAACATTTTACTATGCTTAATACTTAACAAATTAAAAAAATTAATCATAAAATACTGTGGTTGATTAAAATATGCATAATTTCTTTGGTTTTAATCTAACCTTAAAACCATTCGTAAAAAATAAATGAAGCAAGGCATAACAATAATCATATTCTTACTTTTCAAGTAAAGATTGATTGCAAAAAGTTTGAGAAACAATGGTCTAGTTGAAGTACATCTGGTTAAAAATAACATGAGATTGAAGAATTCCCTACCAAAGTCAAATTTATCAAGAGAGCGTTTTAAACAACAGACATGGACTAAGCTTGTCGCTTCATATATACGACGACCTTAAATGGTGACTATATCCAAGTATTGACGGCTAGCTCACTGGTACGACAGTTTTAAATGATGACTATACTCCGAGTAACGGCAGCTAGCACATTGATACGACAGTTTTAAACTATGACTATACCCCGAGTAACGGCAGCTAGCTCATTGATACGACAGTTTTAAATTATGACTATACCCCGAGTAACGGCAGCTAGCTCAATGATATGACGGTTTTAAATCATGACTATACCCCAGTAACGCCAGCTAGCTCACTGATACGAGTTTTAAATTATGACTATACCCCGAGTAACGCCAGCTAGCTCACTGATACGAGTTTTAAATTATGACTATACCCCGAGTAACGGCAGCTAGCTCAATGATACGAGTTTTAAATTATGACTATACCCCGAGTAACGCCAGCTAGCTCAATGATATGACGGTTTTAAATCATGACTATACCCCGAGTAACAGCAGCTAGCTCAATGATACGAGTTTTAAATTATGACTATACCCCGAGTAACAGCAGCTAGCTCACTGATACGACGGGTTTAAATTATGACTATACCCCGAGTAACGGCAGCTAGCTCAATGATATGACGGTTTTAAATCATGACTATACCCCGAGTAACAGCAGCTAGCTCACTGATACGACGGGTTTAAATTATGACTATACCCCGAGTAACGCCAGCTAGCTCACTGATACGAGTTTTAAATTATAACTATACCCTGAGTAACGGCAGCTAGCTCACTGATACGACAGTTTTAAATCATGACTATACCCCGAGTAACGGCAGCTAGCTCACTGATACGACAGTTTTAAATCATGACTATACCCCGAGTAACGCCAGCTAGCTCACTGATACGAGTTTTAAATTATGACTATACCCCGAGTAACGGCAAGTAATGGCAGCTAGCTCACTTATACGACGGGTTTAAATTATGACTATACCCCGATTAACGGCAGCTAGCTCACTTATACGACGGGTTTAAATTATGACTATACCCCGATTAACGGCAGCTAGCTCACTGATACGAGTTTTAAACTATGACTATACCCCGAGTAACGGCAGCTATCTCAATGATATGATTGTTTTAAATTATGACTATATCTTTTTACTGTTTTATTTTTAAATTTAATGTATTTAAAAATGTAGGAGACATATTGGTGCCTTTAACCTTTAATATGGTGCGAATTATTTAGATAGCAACTTCTAAAATAACTTGAAGTTTCTGATCATCTGGAATGCGTACCAGTGTTTCGGTAGGTGGCATCCTTGAAAAAAATTATTCTGGTACGTGTAGCCTATGGCAAAAGTGAAGCCATAAATTCATGATGTAGCTGCTATTTTTGCAATGTAGGCTAATTTTAACAAAATATACCTATAGAAAACCAATGCTAAGCAAATATGATTATTTTTTATTTCTAAACAAACAAAAAAATATTATGGAGATGAAAATAACATTGTTGGTCTCCAAAATAGGTCGATCAAAAGTCAACCTAACACTGAAAAGGCCGGCTCAATTTATGTGGATAGCCTGTAAAAATTATATTTTTCCTTTGCCAAAGTGCATTTTAATGCAAAATAAATTAATGAATTAATAATTAGTTTTTCATATAATATTTTTAAAAAGAATGGAGGAAGTAAGGTCTTCCAAACCATATAAAAAGGAGGTGAGGCCTTAAAATATTTGCGAACCACTGTTTTTGAAATAGATAAGACATTTTACGTGAATTAAGAAACTAATCACTTAAATCCCACAGTTGGTATCTTTGAAATATGAAAGTAAAACCAAATAAATATCACTATAATACTGTTATTTTATTTAAATGAAGGTATTAAAATATTGAAATATTCGAGTTCCTCCCTCCCCCCCCCCTTCCCGAGACCAGAAAGAGATCCCAGCAGTCATTTGTTTCAACTCCGTGACTCAAAGGTCGCCACCAAATGACCTTGCGAAGGTCGGTTGGTAAAATGTTGTATAGAGAAGGCCGTCAAATCCACAAGCGGATAAAGTAAAGTCCAAGAACAAGTTATTAAATTAGCTCCAACTTAACTGGTATGAGGGTGACCTGGTGGTCTAGGGGTAAGATGTCGGACCTCTGTGCTAGGGGGCCAGGGTTCAATCCACGGTCCCAGTACAGATTTATCTGATTACCAAACCCTTCCTCCACCTCTGATAAGACGTGTATTAATCACAACTTGTGAATGTGGGGAATTTCATGCCTTCACCGTGGTTCGGATTCCACGTTAAACTGTAGGTCCTCCCTTTCATCTCACAATCACCCTACTATTACACATTAGCTTAAGTGCATATAAACCGAACAGGTAGTAAGACGTGATAATAATTAATAATAATAATAATAATAATAACTGGTATGGGAAACCCTGGTAAAAACTCAACACTTAAAGTGAATAGTAAATTACAAATTAAAGGGAATAAATTATAGAGCCATATTAATAATTTAACCACACACACTAGGTGAGGAGGTACCTCTCTTTACTTTCGACATTGAAGGTAGGAGTTTGATATCTGCTAGGGATTAAATTTTTTATAATTTAATTTTTTGGTTTCTCATTCCTGTTGATTGACGACGGTTTCAATTCGTCTAAACCCGTATCTGTGAGCACGCGGACTAAATGTCAAGGTGATGTAGTATGGTTTGCCTGTGGTGAGGTGGTCGGGGTTAGAATCCCGGCTGGGTGTACTGACATTTATTATTTTTCCTAAATGGTTTCACGCTCTACCTCCGAGCAAGCGTTGGTACACTTTCTCCTAATTATATCTTCCTTATATCTATCCTATTGGTGTATTTATAAGAGTATAGCCCGGATGGGTGGTAAGACAATAAGCATTAAGGCTTCCGTCAGAGAGGTATCAATCGATGTCAGACCACACGGCTTAAAATACAATGGTATGTGTCGCTCTATGGAACTACTTCTCTATTCTGTATAACCTTATACTCCCTTTTGCCCTTCACCTGCAATAGCAATTTATCCTGTCGAGTGGAAAGAAAACTACGAGACTTCTTATTTCAAGGTAAATAGGAAAGTTTACTGCTAATTCTCAAAATACCTTACAAATTTAGGTTGTGAGCCTATCAAAACACTACTGTATTAATTAGAGGAAGGGTAAATCACTAGAGCTTTTTCACCAAGCCTAGTCTAAAAAGTCGTTGAAAATTAGCTAATGTCACATTTTCCCTCGAACTATAGGTTTGTTAAGGAAGAAGAACCCTGTTGGAATCCCAAGGCCCCTTTCAGACTATACGACTTTTCGCCGTGCGCCGTGTCCGGCCGGTATAAATAACCACGATTGTTAATGAATGTCTCCACCCACAATGAACCACTCCGTATAAGGCCGAGTGTTGTTACCATGGCGCCCAATGCAATCCAATGCGGCGCCTCGCCATCCACGGCGTGAAATGTGCAAGAAACTAAACATATCGCCAATACTTTAGTTCAGCATTTATTTGACATCATGTAATGTATAAAACATATGACCCCTTTAAAAGCTTAAAGAAAATTTAAATTTAAGAAATATATATTCTGGGTGAGATCAAGTTATAATAACCTTTAGAGATATCCAAATATAAAAAACTTAATGGAGTAAGATGACTACAAATATCTTCTAGGATCATAAGAATTTTAATTTTACCCACTCTAAATAGCTTTAAAAAAATAGTATAATTTGTGAAAATTTGGATCAGGACTACTTCAAATTAGTGCCGGTGAAACTGGTGAGTAGGGTTTAGAGGTGGGGGTTCCTACTCCTACAGGAATAACTTAACACTCTTCTAAATATATTTTATACCTTCTGATATTCCCGAATTTGAAGATAAAAAAACTTACATCAAACTACAAATAACTTCTAGAGTCATACAACCCGTTTTGTGTTGAGCTTGAATGCCGAGGACGGGGAGATCGAGGTTCTAATCTTGGTCGGGTGAACTGGGGAGGGGG
>CABFVX010005338.1:14907-33445 GCA_902151425.1 Timema shepardi
CCTCTCCCCCCCCCCCCCCCCTTCTCCTTTGGGCTATTGCTCGGCAGTCTTGGGGTAAAGTACTCGCCTCAGTACTCGATGTTCGTGGATTGAGAACCAATCAGTGTCGAGAGATTTTCCTTGAGCGATAAGAATCCGTAGCACAACTTCCTTCGGAGGGGGAGTAAAACCTGTGTGTCTCATGTCGATGGAAGCAAGTAAAAGAACCCTGGAAAGTATGTGAAAATACCTTTCCCGGCAAAATTGGAAGGCCATTTCACACTCGCTCATAGAAATTATTGTGTGCTGGTATAATCGGTCGGTTCATAAAGTTCACGTTAAATGTATAAATAAAAATAATAAAAAGCTTGATTAGACTCATCCTTTATTTGCATGGCCTAATATTTCTTAGCCTACACAAATAGGTCCACTAAGTCTTTAATACATTGTGTTACGTAGGAGAAAGGAAAATAAGTATAGCCTATTTATAAGCAAACCTTTAATTCAAACAAGTTCCGATGTTTTGATCAATTTAATTATAATTCTTTATTAATAATAATAATACTTAGCAACGCATCTTACTACCCGTTCGGGTTATACGCTTTTAAGTACTAATTACGTTAATGGATTAGGAATTGGGTAGGTTGAATTAGAGGAAGTGAACCCGCATTCACGTGAAGGGAGAGTGGAAAACCATTTAGGACCCCCCCNCACCCCCAGTTCACCCGACCGAGATTCGAACCTCGATCTCCCCGTCCTCAGCAGTCAAGCTCAACACAACAAGCGCGTTAGCCAACTACGCCACCGAGGCAGGTATAATAATTCTTTATTGAAGCAATTAATTAAAAGAGACCAATAAAGATCTGGCTGTTTATGAAATTGTAATCTTAATATGTTTACTAAATATCGCTTTTTTTTCAAGGTTTGAGGTTCAAGGTCTTTAATTTGTCTTTAATTGTCTTCAGTCTTTTTTCAACTCTCTTATATACATATAATACTTAGCACCGCGTCTTACTATACATTCGGGTTTTACGCTTGGGTAATAATTAATTACTCTAATGAGTTAGGAATTGGGAAGATTTATTATAGAGGAAGTGAACGAGCATTTGCGTGGAAAAAGAGTGAAAAAATATCCAGGAAATACCATCCCCAGTTCACCCGAGTGAGATTGAAACCTCGATCTCCCCATCCTCGGCAGTCTAGCTCAACACAAAACTAGCGCGTCAACTAACTACGCCACCTAGGCGAGTTGTATACATAGAGGTATACACTATTATTTACAAATACACATACACCATATATACAAATATGGCCTACCAAATATTGGCTCAGTGGTAATGATGCTAATTTGTATTAACTTTTTTTTTTCTTTACTCATCCTAAATTATCACGGGTATAATATCCTTTTACCCCCTCTCCCCTCGGTCAAAAAACGTTACAGTTCCTCTTGCTTGGAATTATAATTAAGATCCCATCTCACGGCTAGATTAACCGGGAAATTAAACACAAGATTACGCCCAAATAACCATTTTCACGATTACAATATTCTATTCGTGCGAAAATAGAAAACTTGAATTTATGAGCAAAAAATACTCTGATGCCAACGAAGAAGCAAATACTTTTTAAATAGCAAATACATAATAAAAAACAGTTCAGCTTCTAATATTGGAGCCAAATTTAAAAAAAATTGAAATTAGTTGTTGAAGCACTATAATTGTGAAACGTGCGTTAAATAATATGTTGAAATACTGTCTTAAAAGGTTAAAATATTCTTCAATATATATTCGTGTATATATATCATTCTTGGACTCTAAATATATGAAATTCTCAGATAAATGATTTAAATATTATGTCATTGGTTGGAAAAATAAGTTTGATAATGGAAATAGTATTTATTCATATATTTCAATAACATTGCATCCTTACCCATTATTATGGTTTTGTACAAAATTTGTTTAAGATTAAAATCAAAATTATTGTTGAACATTCCATTAAATCTATAAATAAAGTTCAACTAGGCCTATACATTATATCTAAAAAGGCCCTAAATATGCAGTTACATGCACAAACAAAATTGTTCAGGTTTAAAAAAATGTGACATGTCACGGATCATAATAACTATTTGTACTATGTTTTTGAACTTCTTGAATCAATTTTCAAATGTTGACACATTATTTCGAGATGCTACTTTTTAAATGCTATGGAAGAACAAAAAACATTCGAACGGCTACCATGGCAACCGTCATGTTCAGTCGACCATTACACTTTATGCTTACAAAGGCCAAGATTTCTCATAAACTTGTTTTATTTCGTATAAATTTGAACATGTGACAAAGGTAATCGTGTTCTGTAGGTTATACTGATTTGACCGTGGAAAAGTTTAACATTAATGATAAATTACAACGCCCCTCCCCCCTTGTTTATTAAATTCTAACTTTTAAACGAGTCTTTAAAAATAGAGCTATTTTGAGTCTTCAAGGGCGAAAACATGTTGGACAAAGTCATTCGGACAAGTTTTTGAAAAGGAAATAAAGAAGCTTCTACATCACAAATGATAGCCCACAAAACTCTTGAAGTGAGATGATATCTTTTTTCTGGTGGCTTGTTTTCTGGTTGTTTTCAAATTAAAAATTGTATGTGGGAATGGTTAATGTAGTGTGGGATTCTGGTAGGAAGAAACTTTAAGAAATTACACACTTACACACTTTTCTTGTGGCATCTTCCAATATTATTAAAACTATTTTATACGTATCGGTATAATGTAGATCAAATGTGACAGCTGCAGACCACATAATATGACGTGAGGATATGGGAAAGTAAATCTAGTAACGTTTCTAGTTGTCAAATAAGCCTTTTCCTACAAAAATTGGGCTGTACGATTTTATAATCGTTAAAAAAATAAAGTCTAACCTTAATAAAACTACCAATAAATGCTTACGTTTGGTAGAAAGCAATAATATACCAGAAAAAATTAGATAAACTTAATGAGTTAATCACAAATTTGTTTTAATTAGTTTTAATATTTAAAAAAAAATACTGATCTTGTAAATCAAATTAGGCACCCACATTTAGAACTCAGAGAAAAGTATTAATAGATCTTATCAGTTATCACTAATTCTCATAATTAATAGTCTAGTCTCATAATTAATATTTTAGCTACACTATTCTCTGTATGTACATAATTGAATAACATGTAACATACACTCCATTTACCCTGGAAGTTAACAATCTTACCTTGACGGATTACACTATGGCCCTATATTATAAATTATATCACAGTGGAAAGAATTGAGATAAGCATGCTACTTTACAGGGTAAAGGAAGGGTACATAAAATTACTATGAAATTCTAAAATAAAATAATAAAATTCTAATTTAAGAAATACTTGTATGGGGCACAAAGTAAAACTTTTTAAATCTAAAATTGTATAGTATATTATATATAAACCGTATAAAACGAAAGGCCTACAAACAATACGTTGTAATAAAATATTTATTTTAAATTGGATCAGGTGTATTTGATGAGATATTTTTCACATTGGGGTGTATTTAGTGTCTACTCTCCAGGCAAATGCTAGTCCCAATTCTTCCTTATCCTGTTCTCATAGTTTCTATAGTACTAATTAGCTGATAGCCAGTATTATCACTACAGATCACTCATACTACTGAAAAGCCCTAGCGACAATCCACCGAAATAAAGTCCTCTGTTACGAGCTAAACTCATTGTTCAGGGTCAGGGACAATTATGTATCCGCCACGAGCTGAGGAGATGTTGTTAACTGGCACTAGGGACTGTCGGGGTGGGGTACCCCTTGTCCAACCTCGTGTCCCCAGAATGGCCTTGAGTACGTGGTTGACAACAGCTAGGATGGAATTCCCCGCTCATAAACCATCCAATATAGAATCTTCCTGTGATGCTAAACTATTACGCGAACAAGTGATACGAGAAGCCCGAAAGGGGAAGTCCCGCAACGCTAATGTAGTTTTTCCTGTCTTGCTTGGATAGAACTAGAAAAACTTCTAGAAGAATATTTTATTTCCTTTCTGCATTGCATACACTATACACCATCTTCTCGAGAGGGGAAAAGTTTCCAAACCTATTAAATATCATTACATTATTACTGAGCCTATTATTATTATTATTATTGCTAGAGGTTAAAATGATTGTTTAACCATTTATTCGAATCCAAAAAAGACTATCCTAGCTAACATTGCATCCAAATTGTTAATATTTCATATTTTATAATATATACTATTAATTTTATAACATAGTTTTCAAATGTTTTGATATATATACTTTATTTATCTGTATCTTATATATATGTCCAATCTGTATATATAGGAACACCAATGACCACTTTCAATTTACATGAATACTTATAATTATAATTCAAATCATTACAGAAGAGGGTATAAATATTTTTTAATGATTGTAAAGAAACCAAATTTGTAAATTTTACAACTTCATATAAATCTTCCCGTGAGGATTTTAATCTAGAGTAAATGTTGCTCATGTAATGCAGACCCTACCAAATACATGGTTTGATCATCAGTATGGTTTTAGTTTGCTATGTTTAAATAAAAAAGTACATATTTCATTTTCACAAAAATGTATTTTATTACTGAATAATCACACCTTCTGGAAGACAAATTTTAATGTAGCCTGTAAAAATTTATATTTTTATTCATTCAGTCAATTATCTTTTTCTCACGTCCCTGGACTTGTTTTAGCGATTTATAAAGACTGTACACTAGTGGATCGCTGCAGTGTTGGCTGCTAGCTATTATTACGTGTTATGTCTAACGACAGGCTCATTCCTTTTGTCTTATAACTTAGATCGCCAACGCACCTGGTCCTATTCATCCTCCTTAAGCTACCAGAATGTTCTTATTTCCTTTAAGTACTCTAATATTTGAACACCTTTTCTCCCTAAGATCATATTTCCCTCAACCTTTCCTTCTATGACGCCGCCCAGAAGACAGTTCCTGCTAAGGGTGTTTCCGATCCAATTTGTTTTGTACCAAGAAATCACATCCAAAATGGTTGCCTTCTCAACCAATTCTTCTTGGGACTTCTTCATTTGTCACCCTGTCTGTCCACCTGATCTTCTCAAGTCTTCTCCAGGACCATATTTCAAAGCTTTCCAATCATGTCTTTGCCATTTTCCTAAGAGTTCAAGTTACTGCTCAATACAGCGCGATGTTCAAAATGTAGCATTTCATCAGTTCCAAACTCAACTTGCTGGTCAGCAGTGATCTCTTCTGGTTGAAAGCTTCCTTGGCCTTTACTGCTAGTTATTGCACTAGAATTTGTTCTAGGTTTTTTATTGGATACATTTTGTCTGCCATGTCTCTCCCCAGGTACTAAAGGGAAGTTACTGGTACGAATTGGGTTTAAGGAGAGGGGAGGTTTTATGGGGAAGAGGTGAGGGAGGGGTTGACACCAATGTATATAGTTTGGGTCCGTGTCCATATGTGAACATTTTTTACTCCGCCCCGGTTTTTGATCTTGATACATGTAGAATGGGCCATTTTCAACCATCCTACGACTTAAACTCTCGTGGTTTTAATCTGAATATTAAAATATTTTCGAAGCTATATAGCTTATATAGAAATGGGAAATTGTGCACACCAAAGTATTTTTACCCGTAATATTTAACGTGAACTAACTAAAACCACCTAATTAAATAAGGACATGATTTTTTTAAACTAGCTTGACTCTATAAAATACACATATTCTTTTTTTTAAATCAGCAATAGAACTGTTCATCCCAGTGAAAGAGATAGCCTCTATATTACATATGATCAACTTTTCGACCGCGCTCCAAACAAAGTGGTACTTATGCAAATGGAAAATGCTTACACAAATCACTTCCGCCTAAGTGACGGCTTAGAGTAAAAACTATTCCTAATGTATTCAAAGCTTTGAGAAAAGGGACCAACTGTTAAGAGATAGCATCGACTCCAGACTTAAGTGGCCAAGTGTGCAGTTTGTATCGGTATACTGCCATGATTGACGGAGGAGTGTATCATCTACTTCCATTCATAAACTCAGTCATTGTTAAGAGCACCTGCGCGGCTCAGCTGAATGAGGTGTGGTCCATAGTAACAGGTCGAATGACAGCACCACACATGGTCATATCTACATCCGTAGAGTTTAATTTTATTCGCACGGTGATATCAACAGTTCCTGAATATCCATTATGAGCATAGCGGCATTAGATGATACACTTTTTTTTTAATGAAAAGAAAAAGCTGTTATTAAATTTCAGGACATTCTTGGCAGATATTCAAGAATTGTTGAGGTCACCATGTGAAGAAAATTAAACTCTATATTTGTACTGGAGAGATATTTTATTCATTTTGAAAAAAAAAATGTTTTGCTATAAAAACTACAAAAACACTGGCTTTTTGCTTGCATACCCTTCCATCTCACCTTAAGAGTTGTCACAAAGCTACTTAGGTCCATAAGTAAAATACTTTTTTCATATATATATATATAAAAGGAATTCAGTAAAGTTGTGACCAATCTCGTGTCTCAAAGTATTCAATTTAAATTAGATGGACTTTTTTTTAAAAATATTAGAACAAATTAAAAAAATGTATTTGCACTGTGTTTGATACCCTGTCAGGCTACCCAAATATGTACACTAATTGGTAGAAATTAGTAAGGTATATATGGACGTAAATGTACCTGCATTTTCATGGAAAACTCTTAGGAAACACCACCCTCACTACACCTGGCTGGGACTCGAACCCACGACCTTTTCGTCGTCGACTAGCAAAACATGAAGTGGATACTTTAGCCTGCGGGTCTATTGGCGTGGGTTTAATGATCCATTCTTACTTGATATTAAATCACTTCTCTTACTTGTTGTAAATGTTCATTCATCCTGCTACCATTTAGGTCCTTTGACTCCATATGACTCGTCCTGCAGTTCTTACGACACTTTCCAACATCCAGCTGGACCATCTCCCCGGACAGACCTGAAGGACAATAATGTAATTTGCGATCAGCCAAGCATTAAAAATAATGCATTCCTCCACAAGATAACAATTAATAATAATGGCGTGTCTGGGCTGCTGCATTTATCTGCCGCTCAATTTGTGAAAATTCTAGCCAGTACTAATGTACCGTTGCCCAGGGAACGCCCAAACGTAATAATCATTCATCCTTTCCATGAAGACACTTTCCATGCCTCGATGATATGAGGGGATGATAATAGTGAATATGAGATGAACTGGTGGTCTAGGGGTAAGGTGTCGGACCTCTGTGCTGGGGTCCGGGGCTCAATCCTCGGTCCCGGCACAGATTTATCTGATTGCCAAGTTCTTCCTTCAACTCTGACAATACGTGTATTAATCACAACTTGTGAAGGTGTGGAGTGCCAGGCCTCCACCGTGGTTCGGATCCCACGTTAAACTGTAGGTCCTCCATTTAATCTCACAATCATCCTACTATTATACATTAGCATAAGTGCGTACAACCCGAACGGGTAGTAAGACGCGGTGATAATAATAGTGAATATGACAGCATGGACCCAATGAACATCTTAACCTAACTTATGCCTAATAAACCAAACTCTGGGGGCCATTGGAATTATTGTCCTTTCGAAAATAATCCTCCGGTACCAACCGGGAATTGAACCCAGGACTTCAGGGGTTTTGACCACTATACCATGGGGCCGATTGCAAGATACAAATTAATACCGGACAATCCACTGCAGTGATAGAATGTACATAAGCAATGTTTCTCCGAGTGTTGGTGGTGTAGTATCACCAAATGTAAGCTATGCGCACAAAGGGCCAACCAGTGTAAGCTATGTGCATTGAGGGACCAACAAGTGTAAGCTATGCGCCCAAAGGGCCAACCAGTGTAAGCTATGCGTGCTGAGGGACCAACAAGTGTAAGCTATGCGAACAGAAGGACCAACAAGTGTAAGATATGCGTGATGAGGGACAAACAAATGTAAGCTATGCGTGCTGAGGGACAGCCAAGTTTAAGCTATGCGCACTGAGGGGCCATCAAATGTAAGATATGTGCACTGAGGGACCAACAAATGTAAGACATGCGCACAGAAGGACCAAAAAATATAAGGTATGCGTGCTGAGGGACAAACAAGTGTAGCTATGCGCACTGAGGGACCAACAAATGTAAGATATGTGCACTGAAGGACCAACAAATATAAGGTATGCGTGGTGAGGGACCAACAAGTGTAGCTATGCGCACTGAGGGACCAACAAGTGTAAGCTATGCGCACTGAGGGACCAACAAATATAAGGTATGTGCACTGAAGGACCAACAAATATAAGGTATGCGTGGTGAGGCACAAACAAGTGTAGCTATGCGCACTGAGGGACCAACAAGTGTAAGCTATGCGAACTGAGGGACCAACAAATATAAGGTATGCGTGCTGAGGGACAAACAAGTGTAGCTATGCGCACTGAGGGGCCATAAAATGTAAGATATGCACACTGAGGGTCCAACAAATGTAAGCTATGCGCACTGAGGGACCAACAAGTGTAATCTATGCGAACTGAGGGACCAACAAATATAAGGTATGCGTGCTGAGGGACCAACAAGTGTAAGCTATGCGTGCTGAGGGACAGCCAAGTGTAAGCTATGCACACTGAGGGACCAACAAATGTAAGCTATGCGTGCTGAGGGACAAACGAGTGTAGCTATGCGCACTGAAGGACCAACAAGTGTAAGCTATGCGTGCTGAGGGACCAACAAGTGTAAGCTATGCGTGCTGAGGGACAGCCAAGTGTAAGCTATGCGCACTGAGGGACCAACAAATATAAGGTATGCGTGCTGAGGGACCAACAAATGTAAGCTATGCGTGCTGAGGGACAAACGAGTGTAGCTATGCGCACTGAGGGACCAACAAGTGTAAGCTATGCGTGCTGAGGGACAGCCAAGTGTAAGCTATGCGCACTAAGGGACCAACAAGTGTAAGCTATGTGAACTGAGGGACCAACAAATATAAGGTAAGCGTGCTGAGGGACCAACAAATATAAGGTATTCGTGCTGAGGGACCAACAAGTGTAAGCTATTATTGCTGAGGGACCAACAAATATAAGGTAAGCGTGCTGAGGGACCAACAAGTGTAAGCTATGTGAACTGAGGGACCAACAAATATAAGGTAAGCGTGCTGAGGGACCAACAAATATAAGAGTATGCGCACTGAGGGACCAACAAGTGTAAGCTATGCGTGCTGAGGGACAGCCAAGTGTAAGCTATGCGCACTGAGGGAACAACAAATATAAGGTATGCGTGCTAAGGGACAAACAAGTGTAGCTATGCGCACTGAGGGACCAACAAGTGTAAGCTATGCGTGCTGAGGGACCAACAAGTGTAAGCTATGCGCAATGAGGGACCAACAAGTGTAAGCTATTATTGCTTAGGGACAAACAAGTGTAGCTATGCGCACTGAGGGACCAACAAGTGTAAGCTATGCGCACTGAGGGACAAACAAGTGTAGCTATGCGCACTGAGGGACCAACAAGTGTAAGCTATGCGCACTGAGGGACCAACAAGTGTAGCTATGCGCACTGAGGGACCAACAAGTGTAGCTATGCGCACTGAGGGACCAACAAGTGTAAGCTATGCGTGCTGAGGGACAAACAAGTGTAAGCTATGCGTGCTGAGGGACCAACAAATATAAGGTATGGGTGCTGAGGGACAAACAAGTGTAAGCTATGCGCACTGAGGGACCAACAAATATAAGGTATGCGTGCTGAGGGACAGCCAAGTGTAAGCTATGCGCACTGAGGGACCAACAAATATAAGGTATGCGTGCTGAGGGACAAACAAGTGTAAGCTATTATTGCTGAGGGACAAACAAGTGTAAGCTATTATTGCTGAGGGACAAACAAGTGTAGCTATGCGCACTGAGGTACCAACAAGTGTAAGCTATGCGCACTGAGGGACCAACAAGTGTAAGCTATGCGCACTGAGGGACCAACAAATATAAGGTATGCGTGCTGAGGGACAAACAAGTGTAATCTATTATTGCTGAGGGACAAACAAGTGTAGCTATGCGCACTGAGGGACCAACAAATATAACCTATGCGCACTGAGGGACCAACAAGTGTAGCTATGCGCACTGAGGGACCAACAAATATAAGGTATGCGTGCTGAGGGACAGCCAAGTGTAAGCTATGCGCACTGAGGGACCAACAAATATAAGGTATGCGTGCTGAGGGACAGCCAAGTGTAAGCTATTATTGCTGAGGGACAAACAAGTGTAGCTATGCGCACTGAGGGACCAACAAATATAAGCTATGCGCACTGAGGGACCAACAAATATAAGGTATGCGTGCTGAGGGACAGCCAAGTGTAAGCTATGCGCACTGAGGGACCAACAAATATAAGGTATGCGTGCTGAGGGACAAACAAGTGTAAGCTATTATTGCTGAGGGACAAACAAGTGTAAGCTATTATTGCTGAGGGACAAACAAGTGTAGCTATGCGCACTGAGGTACCAACAAGTGTAAGCTATGCGCACTGAGGGACCAACAAGTGTAAGCTATGCGCACTGAGGGACCAACAAATATAAGGTATGCGTGCTGAGGGACAAACAAGTGTAATCTATTATTGCTGAGGGACAAACAAGTGTAGCTATGCGCACTGAGGGACCAACAAATATAACCTATGCGCACTGAGGGACCAACAAGATGTAGCTATGCGCACTGAGGGACCAACAAATATAAGGTATGCGTGCTGAGGGACAAACAAGTGTAAGCTATGCGTGCTGAGGGACCAACAAATATAAGGTATGGGTGCTGAGGGACAAACAAGTGTAAGCTATGCGTGCTGAGGGACCAACAAATATAAGGTATGCGTGCTGAGGGACAAACAAGTGTAAGCTATGCGCACTGAGGGACCAACAAATATAACCTATGCGTGCTGAGGGTACAAACAAGTGTAAGCTATGCGTGCTGAGGGACTAACAAGTGTAAGCTATGCGTGCTGAGGGACAAACAAGTGTAAGCTATGTGCACTGAGGGACTAACAAGTCTAATTGAGAGACCAACAAATATAAGCTATGCGCACAGAGGGGCCAACAAATGTAAGATATGTGCTCTGAGGGACCATCAAATGTAAGCTATGCGCATTGCGGGACCAACAAATGTAAGATATGCGCAGTGAGGGACAAACAAGTGTAAGCTATGTGCACTGAGGAATCAACGAGTGTAAGTTATACGCACTGAGGGACTAACAAGTCTATTTAAGAGACCAACAAATATAAAGCTATGCGCACAGAGGGGCCAACAAATGTAAGATATGCGCAGTGAGGGACCATCAAATGTAAGCTATGTGCACTGAGGAATCAACGAGTGTAAGTTATACGCACTGAGGGACTAACAAGTGTATTTAAGAGACCAACAAATATAAGCTATGCGCACAGAGGGGCCAACAAATGTAAGATATGTGCACTGAGGGACCATCAAATGTAAGCTATGTGCACTGAGGAATCAACGAGTGTAAGTTATACGCACTGAGGGACTAACAAGTCTATTTAAGAGACGAACAAATACAAGCTATGCGCACTGCGGGACCAACAAATGTAAGATATGCGCAGTGAGGGACAAACAAGTGTAAGCTATACGCATTGAGGCACCACCAAATATAACCTATGCGCACTGAGGGACCAACAAATATAAGGTATGCGCATTGAGGGACCAAGTGTAAACTATGCGCATTGAGGGCACGCCACGTGTAAGCTATATGCATTGAGGTAACACCAAATATAAGCCATGCGCATTGAGGGACCACCTTAGCCTTGGGAGTTGGGGAAGGAGTTGTGTAAAATATAAACACTATTTTTAGGCAATTCTATTTCGCAGCTATAACTACAAGACAAAATAATAAAAAATCACATAACCACATTGAATTAATAAATAATAGTTTTGTGATTATTTTTAACACTATAATACTTATATATTTTTGTAAATAACTGTTCATATTTTAAGACTAATGTTGGTACAAATTTCACTTTCTATTTGACTTGTGTCTAACTAGGAAATAGATACAACACAGTATCTTTTGCATTTCTGATTTTTCTCTTAAATGTGATCAACATTCTTCAATTAATTATTATCACTAAACTTCCTGGGATCTGGCGGACCACTTAATAGGCCCTAAGGGGACCGCACTTTGAAAAACCCTGGGCTCTAAGGCCTTATTCTCGCAATACACTGGACTTCAGATGACGGGGAGAACGCGGCTCGAATCCTGGTTGGATGTACTGAGGGTGCTTTTCTCTAAATGTCTTTTACAGTCTCCCTTCACGCAAACGTGGGTACACGTCTTCTAACTTGAACCTTCCTCATCCATAACACATTATCGTAGCTAGTACACACGCGTATAACCCTAACGGGTAGTAAGATGAGGTGCTAAAAATAATGTATCATAATTGGTTAGGTCCTCATTCTTTCAAACAAGCACGTTTAAAATCAAGCCTGGACCTCGTGACATGGGACAATATTCAGCATCCCGGATGTGACCAACAACGTGGGATGTTTGAAACTTCACTTTGTCCTTCCCCCACTTGTAAACCATCCTCTCTGTTCCTTACCCCTCCTCCTACTCCTCTCAAAAATATCCCCCCACCACCTCTTTCCACCGGTCCTAGTGACAAACTTGTTCTGGACTCGCCAGCTGGATCTTTTCCAAAATACAACCTTAAACTTATAATAGCAATTTTGCTCTCTCTTAGAAAAGATAACTAAACCACGAAACGTGCCAAGATTCACAACATGTACACCTAAAACTACATAACGACTTTTAATCGAGTATATTTGTAATTTTCTTCGCAAAAAAACAAAACCGTAGTTTAGTTTGAAATACATAATTAAAATTCACCAATAAAATGAATCATATCTAATTTTTGGATAGCTATATCCAGAAACTTAAAATCTATTAAGTTGAGATGGGTTAATTCCTATATTTCTCGAATACCAAGCATAAATTTTCTTTCGAATTTTAAATTCGAATTCTAATACTCAAATCTTTTTTTTAATGCAATTTTAGTCAAAGTGAGAATATTTAAAGGTTAGTTTAAAAAAATGTTGTTTAAGACTTGGTACCACCGATGAGTAAAATCTGTTTGCCATGTCTATTGCGTCATAAACAACAAAAGTAACTTTTTTTTTTAGTAAATTAATTATATTAATACAATTTTGTCCTTTGATGTGATTTTGTTACGCTATCGATTACACACATCTATGTAATTGATTTTACTAGTTGATTAAAATTGTTATATCAAGTTGCGCTAGAGATACTTTTTTTTAAAGTTTTTTGGGAATCTCAAAACTCTATAATACCATAGTATTCGAAAGATTCAAGCATCCCATCTCGAGTATTAAGTTTATTTTTCTCCCACTTCTTACTAGCTATCCTATTAATTACGCTAGTGGGATAGGGATGAGGGAGGCAAAGTTTTGAGGAAATGTGCCTGCATTGGCTTGGAGGTAGAATGGCTACACATTTAGGTGGGGCAAAAAGACCTCAGTATACCTCACTAGGATTCGAACACCAATCTGCCCCTCACCAGGAAAAACTGACCAGGTGAACATCATTCCCACCTATGTCATTAAGCTTGAACTTGAAATTTAACATCTATTTATAAAGAGTACTAGATCCCCACATTGTATCCAAAATATCACGCACTTACAGATTTTCAAGAATATTACATTTTTCTATTTAAATAAATACCTTAATACATATTTTTAAAATTCTAATTTTATAACATTTTTAAGTACATCTGTTTAAAAATCATTTTTGAAAAAAAGAGTGCGTTATTTGGTAAGCATATAACATTTTCACTACATGATTGTGCGTAAACGGTTTAAGAAAATTTTAATTCTTTTAATTGAAAAAGAAAATACTTCTTAACTTAAAAATGTATATATCATGAAGTAGAAATGACTCCACCGACAACTTTGAAAATACAATATTTAAATTATCTTTTACAATTGAAATTATATTAGAATATTATATTATATTTTATATATATATATATATATATATATTATAGAGACATTCCTTTATCACCAAATTAACGCATATAGAACCTCAAACTTTTTAAAAACCCTTATACAAAAATCCCCGTTTACCTTATGTTTATATTTAAAAAGTTTATTAATTGTTATATTTGTAATCTCATTTTGGAAACTTTCTTTTTTATAAAATAACAAATCAAAACTCATTTAAAATACTAAATATAAATTTTATTTGAGGTATTTAACGTGTAATTTGTGAACCGACCGATTATATCAGCACACTAGAATTTCTTTGAGTGAGAATGATAGAGCCTACTAATTTTGTCGGTTAAGGTATTTTTACATACCTTTCAGAGTACTTTTATATGCCACAATCAATATGGGACCAACGGCTTTACTCCCCCTTTAAGTAAATTGTTACTATGGATTTTTATTGCTTAAATAAAATAGGTCGACCCGAGGTGGGTTTGAACCGGTGAACATAGGGTGGGTATTGAGGCGAGCAACTTTATCACAAGATCAGTGAGGTCGAGATAAATATAATTAAAACCATTGATTAACACATATATATTTCATGGATAATTAATGTTTCTCACTAATTCTTTGAGAGACTAATATTTCTCTAGGCCTTTATAATAATTTGAAAATTTTGACGGTTTTAATCTTTGAAATTATAAAGGAAATTATTTTGCTAGTCTATTTAGCTCGACAAACACAAAATGATTTCTCATAACTGTTTTCATGTAATATTTTGTGTGTTCGGGTGTACTTACGTAAGAGTTATTAGGAACCGTTGAATAAAATTTTATATGCGTGGCCGTTAAAAAAATTAATAAATTGTGAGCAATATTTTTTCTTTGTATTTTATTTTATCTCGTCTACCACATAGCCAAAACCTTATTTCTGCCTCTAAGATTAATACGTTTTAATATTGGTGGCACATGCTTCTATGCTAGTGTTTACATGTCACCTAATTTTAGCAGAAGGATCTTATTTCTTATTTTACGTACGTTTGGACACTTGAAGTTTGAATTTATAAATCCTGAATAAAAATCGACTAAAACAATTTAATACCTACTATATATATAATTATTAAAATGATTGAAAAGTAGAACATTAAAACTCAATGCTTATGTTGTTGGTAATATTTAATTATTATTATCATTATTATCCATTTCATCTCACAATCACCCTACCATTACACCTTAGCGTAAGTGCGTGTAGCCCGAACGGGTAGTAAGACGCGGCGCTAAAAATAATTTTATGGCGTTTATCAGTTTGACTCCTGAGATTCCCGGATGTGTCTCAGATTTCCAATCGCCTTGCAACAAACCCCACGACAAAACATTCAATGTACTGTACCTACCGAAACCTATGGCAACGTGTTTCTCGTGTCTTACACAGCACGTGGATCTGGAAGACTCGGTTACCAGATCTTCTGTGAAGAGCCGATGGTTCGTCTCCTGTGTAGAAAACATTTGCTGGGAGTTCTTGTAGGGCCTCAGCTCGGTCAAAGACAAACCTAGAACGAAAGAAAGTCAAACAAAGCTATTAGAAAAATAATTCAATTTTGGGACTTTCATTTTATTATTATTTTCCGCCACATCCTTACCACCAATCTACATTTATTTTATTAATGGGGCAGTTTGAAATATAGATAAAATTTGAGCACGTTTGCATAGTGCAAGACCTACAAAATACCGTTAGTAAAAGTAATCCTCAAAACACCCAGCCGGGATTTGAGTCCTGATCCCCCATCCCCCACAAACCAGACTATACGAGTCCAACGTTTAGTCCGCGTGCCCCCCGATGCATGCTACCGTAGTTTGACCTTGGTCGACTCATCTGAACGCGCCTTTAGACTCGTGGTTTAATGCTATGACGACTGAATGGCAGATACGAGCTAACTTTATTCTGCGGTCAGTTGCACCGGTGGACACACAGGTAAAGGCATAAGTCTAATCTGTTCTTGATTGACACTGATGGAAAGGTTGGGGTTTGGGTCTCTTCCCCCTTTAATTTGCTTTTGACTCTGCCTTCACGCATATTCGGATACATTGCATTAAATCCTTTCCCGTAAGAATAAATACGAGGACAGTCAGCTACTAGATATACATACTCGTAATCATGCGTCAAGTCTTGGGATCTGAAACTGTCACTTTTGATTTTCTACCTAAAAAAAATAATAGTATATTAAAAAAATGTATCCTCTTACCAAAATATCGAACGTTCAAGAAATGTCTAGCCATTAGGCAAAAACCCGCCTAGTGGTCACATGATCTAAAGCGTTACTCTCGCAATAGACTAGATTATGAGATCGTATTTCTATCCCAGTTGAGTGTACTGAGCGTAGTATTTCCTAAATGGTTTCTAGCTCTCTCTCTCTCTCTCCGCGCAAATGTGAGTTCAACTCATCTTAATTCAAACTTCCTCGTCCTTAACCCACTGGCGTAGTTAGTACATAAATGTATAACTCGAATGTATAGTAAAACGCAGTTCTAAACAAAATAAAAACTCGGTAAAAACTTGTCAGAGCATCATCAGGCATTAACCGCATATGACTTCTTCCAACAGCCGATACAAAGTAATATTCAATGAACCGACATAAGTTTACACTGTTAATCTCCTACCAATAAAAACAATTCGGATCAAAATGTCACATTTCTTCAACGAGCGATTGATTTCCTAACAAATGGATAAGTCGTGCAATAGGCCTACATATTGGTCTGCTCACTTCCTAGACTTAAATCTAGCCGAATTTTTAATTTCTGAGGCCAGTGGAAAGCGATTACCTATACAACACCCAATGACAGTATTAAAATGTTCCCCCAACATTTTGAACCAAGCTACCAATGAATCTGAGAAACTTTTGGAGCTTTTGGGCGGACAATAACATATATGAAATCACTAGAACAGGCTTGCTTTAAGGTGATGATTTACAGGACGCGATAAAAGGTCATTGTTTTTGCATTTTTTATATCAAAACATGTTTTGTCAAACAAAATCAAATATTTCTACAGTAGAAACAAATAGCTTAATTTTCTTCTCGTGGTGATATTAACAGATCTTTAATATCTGTTAAGGGTGTCCTGGAATTTATTTAGAACTTTTTTATAATCATTTTAATTAGGTGACCTGGTGGTCTAGGGGTAAGGTGTCAGTCAGACTTATGTACTGGGGGTCTGGGGTTTAATCCTCGGCCCCGGCACCGATTTATCTGACTACCAAACCCTTCCTTCACCTCTGACAAGACGTGTATTAATCACAGCTTGTGAATGTGGGGAGTGCCAGGCCTCCATCGTGGTTCGGATTCCACGTTAAACTATAGGTCCTCCATTTTATCTCACAATCAGCCTACCATTACACATAAGCGTAGGTGCTTATCATACGAACGGGTAGTAAGAAGCTGTGCTAATAATAATAATAATAATAATAATAATAATAATAATAATAATAATTTAGGGAGTTTCTCATCTAATGCCACTATGCTAATGATATATCTTCAATAACTGTTGACGTCATAACGTGAGGAAAGCTAAAGTCTATGATTTTATTGGAACAATATCTGATTTATTTTGGCCAAAAAAAATGTTTTGCTATAAAAACTCGTGTCCCCTTCACTCTCAACTTAAGGTAATTATGAACAGCACTTTGTGACTCACGCAGGTCTATCACAGAATGTACCTTAATGAATGAATAATGACCCTGAGCACGGGATGGTTCCTGGATAGCTTAGTGGTTAGAGCATCGATGTACTAATTCAAAAGTTCCACGTTCGATTCCCGTGTTCAGGTGCCAGTTTCAATTTGAAGAATATGATATTTATATGTGGATAGAACCGTAACTATCAAATATAATGGCTTGGATATTTAATCCAAATTTGTGTTAATGTGGGCAACTACACATTTATGGGAAGCAACACAGGCTATAACTTTGAAGCAAGGGCAAATAGTACACATGTTCATACTAAATTTTTGTTTATTTTCTGTCCCTAAAACGCTCCCAGAGTGAGCCCCACATTTTAAGGTACACTCTGTATATAGTTTCCGTCTATGTTTTATGCTATATTGTGCTAAAAAGCCAAAACCTGAAGAAAAAAAAACTATCCCGAGAACCGTTAAAAGCCGTGGACACAAATCACGCTACTTCTCGTTTTGAAAACAACATAGAACAGACTTCGCGAGGGATCCAAAATTGATCACCCTTAGTTTTAGTGATAACTGCAAGATCACATGAAATATTTTAGTATATTTTTTTATAACGATTCAAAAAAGTGCATTCTTGACATAATCCTACCAAGCCTAAGGATGGCAACGATATATCGATATAAAAGATGTGTTGATTTCGTAACAAAAATATTGATTGATTTAAATCAATATTCTAGTATCCGATATATCGGTCAATTTATCCATATATTTCATGCATCAAACTAAGCTTTGAAGCTTGTGAATCAAATACATTGAAATATATTTTTTTTCTCTAATTAATCGATGTACCATAGCTGTCAATCTATACCTTGATTGATATAAAATTATATATTTATATATATA
>CABFVX010005338.1:33495-52109 GCA_902151425.1 Timema shepardi
ATATATATATATATATATATATAGGTAGCATAGGACCTACAACAAAAGCTTTTCACAACAAGAAGACATTATCTTGGACTAGCATAGATTAGGAAATCGGGAAGAGGTTCCTCAAGGCAGATCTTTGGAGCGTTGCACTTTATGGATGTGAAACATGGGCCATTGGTGCAACAGAAAGAAAAAATTAGAAGCATTTGAATTGTGGTGCTACAGAAGAATGTTGAAAATATCATGGATGGAGACGGTATCAAATGTATAATTACTAGGGAAAGCAAATGAAGAAAGGAAACTTTGGAAAGGTATAATAGCAAATAAGAGTTTATATGATAGGACATATACTGAGACATGATGGCTTGATGAAGATCATTATAGAAGGAGATGTGGAATTGCTAAATTCAAGAGGGAAACCAATATTGAAGTTCATGAATCATATAACAAACACTGTTGGCAGAATAAGGTACAAAGATGTAAATAAATGGTACGACACCACAATCGCACAAAATTTCTCATATTATGTATTATAAATTAGAAGAAAATTTTCAAAAATAGGTTTTGAGTAAACTCCCTTTAAGTTAGTTTTCCTACCCGCTTCAGTGGTGTAGTTGGCTAACGCGTTAGTCTCGTGTTGAGCCAGACTGCCGAGGGCGGGGAGATTGAGGTTAGAATCTCAGGCGGGTTAACTGGGGGTGGTTTTCTTAAATGATTTTCTACTCTTCTTCCACACAAATGCGGGTTCACTACATATAAATTCAACCTTCCCAATTCCTAATCCATTAGCGTAATAAATATTTAAGCGTATGACCCGAAAGGGTAGTAAGACGAGGTACTAAATAACAATAATAAATAATATGTTTTCCTCATAAATACAAACACAACATCTTGTTAATTACAATAAACACTCTTTACACAAAATCTTAAACCAAATTAATCAAATATATTACACAAAAAACTCAAATGTTCAAAAATAATTTATTTGTAAACCACCCAAAAATTAGTTAGTTGTAAGGATAAAAATGTAGTATTTATTATCAAAAACTATTTCCAGACTCCCATTTTAATGTCAATTTAAAAAAATATATTTAACTGTCTATAATTTGTCTTAAGTAAACTACTCTTAAATTAATTTATTTTGAATAAATAAAGATACATTATTATTGATAATTTAAAATAGTTCCCCCATATCAATTTTGAGCCAAATCATTGTAAAAAATATTTTAAACAGTTTTACAAAAATAATTCACTAGCTATCTTCAATTAAATGATTTTTTAATAAAAACCATTTATAATATAACCAACTTAACAGGTATTATTTTTAATCAAATCACTATAGCTGCTTTCTTTAATATCCGAATTAAAAACAAAAATATTCAGCAGTAAACTACCCATAACTAAATTTTCACCCCAGAAATAATTCTACAAGGATGTAGGTCAGCGTAGAGTGTTTATTATGAGACTAGGTCTCCCCAAACCTTCTACTGGAAAGTCGATGGAAATAAATATCAAAAGTTTATCTGCTATTATAAGTTTAAAAGCAACTTCCAAAGAGATGAAACTGACAAAAATGCTTGTTGCACAGAGATTTTTTTTTTAAATCTTTCACTCCCCCATATGGAAAATAAACACACTTGTAGCAAACTAATTTTTTTTCTAGTTGTCATAAATACTTAAAGATTACCAGGGAAAAGGGGTTAGAGGTAATGCTTTTAACCTTGAGCAGAAGCTACAGTAGCCCCATGGCTTCTTTGGTGCTGACTGACAGCTTTAAATAGTTACCAGACCAAATTACGTATCCCTACGCCGAATTAGATGAGCTGCAAAAACATGTGATTAGCAGCTGTCACTTATGACGGTCAATATTTAGGTATATACCTAAATGTTGACTGTCAGTCAGCACCAAAAAAGCCAAGGGGCTACTGCAGTCTCAATAAGATGACAAATACTGCTTCCAGGTGGTTGTGACAGGTGAGCTGGATTGAACAGTTGTGGATAAACCGGGTAGCTAATACTAAGAATATTACTATCCAGGCTATTCAAGCATAAATCACATTTACCTTTTACCAGAGCTAAAACATTTACCAATTTTAATTAAAAATTCTTGAGAATATACGCCTAGTTAAGTCAAAATATATTACCATTATAAAATTTGCCATGTCATTTGCACAAAAACCGGTGATTAATATAGTATCTGCTAAGCCATTGGCTATAAGTATATAAACTAAGCCGGATGTATCTATAACTTCAGCCTCCCCTTTTTTTGTAGTGTAGGCTACACCACTGAATTCTACAGGCTATCCAGCGTATAAGTGATGGTAATTGAGACCTAGTAGAAGATTTGAATTGCAAATATTGTTTAAAAATCACTAATCTCAACATTTTCAAATATTATTTTCCTAGTAATATTACATTATCAATCAAACATTCTATTGGATGATTCTGATAATACTTACCTTAGGATTAATATAAAGTTGGCTTTTTCTCAACTATTTTAAAGAACGAAAAATATTAATAAAACTATTATTTTTACTTTTTCGTGGTTGTGGCAAAACAATATATTATGGTGCATGAAATAATACATTGAAAATTATTGTTTTCGAAATTATATCTGCTTATACTAGTCACCAAAATAAATAGATGTTTTTTTATAACTTAGAGAAAGAGCCATACAAAATATTGGTTTCAAATAGAAACGTTTTTATTTTGTAGATATACGTGCAATCCGACACCTTATCTCAGTCGATAACGTGTATGCCTAATTAACTAAGGTTCACGGTCTCGTTTCCAGGCATAGTCGAAAATGTATTATTGATGAAAATATTTAACATTGATAAATTAACGGCCGTGTACTGGATGTTGTGCCCGTCCTAGTCTTAAGATAGATTTTTAAGGCATATGAAACTACGACAGGCCTATCAAGCCGGTATTGGAAAAATATATTACTCGAGTAATAAACTGACCCTAGCCTGAAAACAGTAGGGGATGTAAAGTAAAGAGACACGTGCGTTCACACATCCAAATATGGTTTGAATGACGTCATCAACTGAGCTCAAATCGTCTGGTTCACCATATTGATTTATGAAGAGAAGGCAGGGTTTTTTAAGCTTTTCGTTTGTAAAGAATTTTTTATTGAACTACAGACGTTGCTTCCACAAAAAACGAAACATTCAAACAGCTATTTTCATAAGTCCGTGTTTTAATAATGGTAAAAAAAAAGCTTAAGAACAAAAACATAATTAAAAACAAGTTATTTGTTGTGCCTAAAGTGACAGAAACTCTACATAATAAAATGGTCTTGCGGAAAATGTGATTTGGTGAATGGATACATTAGAGTAGAGCTAGTAAATTCTGCTAGAGGTCAATTACCACCACTCCTATGCTGGAGAGCTTAAACCAGGGTAATCCAAAGTATGTTAACCCTAGAGCCAAATCTTATCATTAGTTTGCACCGTGGGCCTAATATATATATTTAGTAGTCTCATCAACTTAATATAGGCCTAAAACAACACTTAATAAAATTATTATTTTCAATACTTGTATTTTATATATTTTGATTCGTAAAATCTTTCAAATTTTTCTGCCAAAAGAAGTTTATTAATCTCCCAAAAATATATTATAAAATATGCACGCACAGAAAATTTTACAAAGCAAATTTAAAAAATATATATATATTCATACATATATTTACTAATAAAATAAATTAATATTAAAATTCTATCATGAACTTTCTTGAATACATATTTTTAAATGAACCATTAACTATTTGAAAGCTGTCACCGAGGGCTTCCCTTTAACAATTGGCCCGCGGGTCGCCAGTTGGACCACATTGGCTTATATTGTAGCTCCAGGTCCTGCATTGCTCATATTAATTGAACCTTGACTACCCCTAACAGCCACTGATCGACTGTGTGAAGTAAACACCATTTATCTGCTAGTCCCCGCGTGTGCATTGATGGTTTATTACTCTTTCCTCTGACTCACACGTGGCGCTATTTGGGGACCTTTGGCCGGGGACTCATTTCGAGATAAATCTTCCTCCAGTCACTCGACCATTTACCCTCCGCCTACACTTCCTCTTTGGTGTTTGTTTTGCTATGAAGGTCACAGATAACGAGACATGTAAATATCTCAACCGTTTTGTGTTTTTCTTCCAACAGCATCTTTCTACCCGTTCAGTTTCTACGCATGTATACTAATTACCGGTACGCTAATGTGTTGGGGGTGAGAAAGGCTGGGGTTAAGGCGGCCGCCTCGGTCAGCGAGAAAGTGTCAATCACTGTCAGACTACATGGCTTAAAATACAACGATTTGGGTTGTTCCCTGGAACTACTTCTCTATTCTGTCCAAGCTTATACTCCTTTCACTCTTCGACTACAACCACTCTTTGTCATGATAATAAGAAAAGGGGGAAATAAGAATACGAGACTTATCATTTCCTGGTTAAGAGGAAAGCTCTCAGCTAGTTCTCAAATATCTTTAAAAATTTACCCGCCTCGGTTGCGTAGTTGGCTAACGCGCTTGTCGTGTTGAAGCTCGACTGCTGAGGACGGGGAGATCGAGGTTCGAATCTCGGTCAGGTGAACTGGGGGGGGGGTTTCCTAAACGGTTTTCCACTCTCCCTCCACGCAAATGCGGGTTCACTTCATCTAATTCAACCTTCCCAATTCCTAATCCATTAGAGTAATTAGTACTTAAAGCGTATAACCCGAACGGGTAGTAAGACGTGGTGCTAAATATTATTATCATTACTTTAAAATTTTCTGTTGTGATCCTAAAAAAAAATCCTATTTGTTAAAGGAAGACTAAATCTAGAGACCTTTATTATCAAGACTAGTTTCCATCATTATCTTTGGTATTTTCTTTCTTTCCACAAAAATGTTTAAAAAGTCGTTGAAAATAAGCTAATATAACATTTTCACATTTTGTTCTAGTAGTAAAACTAAAAATATAGGGTTCTTAAGGAAAAAAACCCTGTTGCAATTTTTCGGCTTTTTTGGGGAATAAGCCATACGTCGTATGTGAAAATAACATATTGTAGAATAATAAATATTGCGTTTGAGCTAAACGTCTGAGCGGCAATTTCTCGCTTACCAAGGTGGCTCCGTTAAGAGGAGGTTTATTGGAATTTACGTGGAAGGAGTAGGGAAAATAAAATCTTTGTACACCTGATCGGGATTCGGACCACGATTTTCCCAACATCAGGGAATTGTTTGCAAGTGAGAAATCCACAAAGTGAACGGAAAATAAATTCACATAAAATAAAATGTGAATCGCTAAGATTAAGAAAAATGTATTGAGTAGTATAATGCTGTATTAAAATTTCTATAACTACAGTATCCCCATGGCTTCTTTGGTGCTGAGTGACAGCTCACAACTAACTGACTGCTGACAGCTTTGAAAAGTTACCAGACCAAATTATGTATCCCTACGCCGATTCATATAATTTGCAAAAACATTTGTTTAGCAGCTGTCACCTCTGACAGTTAAAAGTTTAGGATTATACCTAAATGTTGACTGTCAGAAGTCAGCTGTGAACTGTCAGTCAGCACCAAAGAAGCCATGGGGCTACTGAAACTTCTCTATCAATTTAGATTATAATAAAGTTATTATTATTAGTCTAAAAATACTGAATTAAAACTATATTAATATGTGTGCGTGGCCAGCAATTATAGATAATGAATGAGCTGTTATCAAAACATAAGTTCTTCAAGCAGGTGATCAACACACCAGTCCCTAGTTAATGAATGAGCTGTTATCTAGACATAAGTTCTTCAAGCAGGTGGTCAACAGACCAGTCCCTAGATAATGAATGAGCTGTTATCTAAACATAAGTTCTTCAAGCAGGTGATCAACACACCAGTCCCTAGATAATGAATGAAGCTGTTATCTAGACATAAGTTCTTCAAGCAGGTGGTCAACAGACTAGTCCCTAGATAATGAACGAGCTGTTACCTAGACAAAAGTTCTTCAGGTAGGTGATCAACACACCAGTCCCTAGATAATGAACGAGCTGTTACCTAGACATAAGTTCTTCAAGCAGGTGATCAACACACCAGTCCCTAGATAATGAATGAGCTGTTACCTAGACATAAGTTCTTCAAGCAGGTGATAAACACACCAGTCCCTAGATAATGAACGAGCTGTTACCTAGACAAAAGTTCTTCAAGCAGGTGATCAACACACCAGTCCCTAGATAAATGAACGAGCTGTTACCTAGACAAAAGTTCTTCAAGCAGGTGATCAACACACCAGTCCGTAGATAATGAATGAGCTGTTACCTAGACATAAGTTCTTCAAGCAGGTGATCAACACACTAGTCCCTAGATAATGAATGAGCTGTTACCTAGACAAAAATTCCCAAGGTAAGATAATGAACGAGAGGTTACCTAGACATAAGTTCTTCAAGCAGGTGATCAACACACCAGTCTCTAGATAATGAATGAGCTGTTACCTAGACAAAAGTTCTTCAAGCAGGTGATCAACACACCAGTCCCTAGATAATGAATGAGCTGTTATCTAAACATAAGTTCTTCAAGCAGGTGATCATCTTCAAGCAGGTGATCAACACACCAGTCCCTAGATAATGAATGAGCTGTTATCTAGACATAAGTTCTTCAAGCAGGTGGTCAACACACCAGTCCCTAGATAATGAACGAGATGTTATCTAAACATAAGTTCTTCAAGCAGGTGATCAACACACCAGTCTCTAGATAATGAACGAGAGGTTACCTAGACATAATTTCCCAAGGCATGTGATCAACACACCAGTCCCTAGATAATGAACGAGCTGTTACCTAGACATAAGTTCTTCAAGCCGCTGATCAACACACCAGTCTCTAGATAATGAACGAGCTGTTACCTAGACACAAATTCTTCAAGCAGGTGATCAACACACCAGTTCCTAGATAATGAACGAAAGGTTACCTAGACATAAGTTCCCAAGGCATGTTATCAACACAGCAGTCCCTAGATAATGAATGAGCTGTTATCTAAACATAAGTTCTTCAAGCAGGTGATCAACACGCCAGTCCCAAGATGATGAATGAGCTGTTATCTAGACATAAGTTCTTCAAGCAGGTGATCAACACACCAGTCCCTAGATAATGAATGAGCTGTTATCTAAACATAAGTTCTTCAAGCAGGTGATCAAACACGCCAGTCCCTAGATAATGAATGAGCTGTTATCTAGACATAAGTTCTTCAAGCAGGTGATCAACACACCAGTCCCTAGATAATGAGTGAGCTGTTATTAGACAAAAGTTCCTAATGCAAGATAATGAACGAGAGGTTACCTAGACATAAGTTCCCAAGGCAGGTTATCAACACACCAGTCCCTAGATAATGAATGAGCTGTTACCTAGACATAAGTTCCCAAGGCAAGATAACGAACGAGAGGTTACTTAGACATAAGTTCCCAAGGCATGTTATCAACACACCAGTCCCTAGATAATGTGTGAGCTGTTACTTACACAAAAGTTCCCAAGGCAAGATAATGAACGAGAGGTTACCTAGACATAAGTTCCCAAGGCAGGTTACCAACACACCAGTCCCTAGATAATGAATTAGCTGTTACCTAGACAAAAGTTCCCAAGGCAAGATAATGAACGAGTGGTTACCTAGACATAAGTTCCCAAGGCAAGATAATGAACGAGAGGTTACCTAGACATAAGTTCCCAAGGCAGGTGATCACAGCACACCCCAACAAAGCCCAGCATTCTCCTCTTGACGTCATTTCTCTACCACTGGTTCCACTGGCTACTGGCTATACTGGAAGGTCTGTCTATCTCCGGAGACGTATATCACAGAACTGATCTCTTTCTGCAACATAGCCCACCTTCCCATTCGCTCCCCACTTTATATATAAAAAAAACCTGTGGCTCTATATCTGTCAGTCTGGCTTTAGACAGTTTATGTTTTCATCAACATCACCGTGGTGGTCAGTCACCCCCTCCTTCTGTCCCCTTCCACCTCCCCCAGCAAGGGAACGAGGGGGAGCCAGACAGAGAACGGCCCTGATTGTTCTGATACAAGGAAAAATTTGTTACTTTCGGATAACAACCATGCATCTCCAATGTCTTACTCGATACATAATTTTAATATCAAACATTCCGAAACGCAAAAAATATATACTTTATTTAGTATACACACTGTTTTTGTATGCGTGATAATTATTATAAAATTAAAATATTTAATCTTAGGTTCCGGGTTAATAGCCCGCTCAAATTGTCTTAAGGCATGGGCTCCACAAACTTCTCAGATCGAAGGCGCCCTTGAACCAGAAAAAAACAAACATGTTCGAGCCCTCATAAAAAATATTACATTAATATTATGAAAATTCAATAATGACAGTTAAATTTTACAAGTATAAAACTCTAAGACAAACGGAAAACATCACCTATTCTGGTTGTGCCTTTCGGCAAATACCCTCCCTCTATTCATATTTGAAAAAAATTGTCAATCCTAATTACTTATTTTATTTTATAGCGTGAGAAATAATAAAGAATATTATAAAATTGTCTTACGAAGTCTGAGATAATTATGGCATAGCCCAATTTGGAAAATTCTGGTTTAAGGTGTCACACTCAAAAATACTAGATTGTCTGTAAGGGGTGGATCTGGGTTTGAATATTGGCTAGGTGTGCTTAGGATGTTTTTCCTAAATTGTTTACTACATTCCTTACTTCAAAACGTGGGTACATTTCTTCTCAATTTTACCTTACAACTAATTTTTAGTTTTTTAGTGTGAATAGCGTATGGCCCAGACGCTCTGAAAATTCAAACAAAATACAACAAATTGATAAAGACGGATTTTATTCAATAGAATGAGAAGATCGGAATATAAAGTATGCAATGATTAAGAGCAACTGTTCCTGACTAATATAGTTGTGAATCGAACCCCAGACCCCTGGGTAAAATAAAAGCTCACCCACACACTAATAACTTTGGAAGAAAGCTAACGTCCGTCATAATTAATTGTACAGGAATCGTGAAGCCAATAATATGGAAATGATCTGTAGGTGATGTAGCCACATCAAACATCCTATTAGTAAATTTGATAAATGAATCCAGGACACGGTAATCTAACTCGGGACCCTTGGCTTAGTGCGGTAATCCAGTATTCGTCCCGGGCTCAGGGTCATTCTTCATTCATAGTTTTAAGGCGGAATCTGTGACGGACGTGTGGATATCATTGAATATTAAGAGCTAATATCTAGCTCATAGCTCTTAGTAGCCGACAAACTATAAATAAATATACTGAACTAGTAAATAAACAGTAGTCTATACATACTAAAGTAATAATAAATAATAATAAACTAGTCTTTCATAGTATGCGATACAACTACAAAATTGTTTATAGGTTTTAAATTTAAAATTGTACTTATAGCCTACATCTATCAAATAAAATATAAACATTACGTAATATTTTCTGTTAGAAACTCATCTCCAAATAAGATGTTTCCAAAAAGTGTATTTTAGATCTACTTTATTGAGTGTCTGTTTTATTTTTAAGCTTTCTTTTAGCACTAAAAGCAGGCTAAATCATCTCGGTGAGAAAAAAACTACTAATTAATTTTTATAATTGTTTTAATTTTGATACGTTTAATCTTTAAAATATTAGTCAGACATCTGATTTGTTTAAAGTACTATTCTATTTTAACACCGTATTTTACTAACCATTCGGGTTGTACGCCTAAGTACCAATTACACTAATAGGTTAGGGATTAGAAAGGATTGATCTTAATAAAGTGCAACCACATTTTCGTGGATGGAGATTGGAAAACCATTTAGGAAAATCATTCTCAGTGCTTCCGACCGGGATCGAAACTCTATCTCCCAGTCTCCGGCAGTCTATTCCAACACGATATTAGCGCATTAGACCAAGGGGCTACCGAAGTGGGCCTTATTGTTACTAATTACGTTAGTGTTTTTAGGGATGAGGAATGTTATATGTATAGAAAGTGTACTCGCATTTGCTTGGAGGGAGAGTGACAAACGATTTAGGAAAAAACGCCCTCAGTACACCTGACTGAGATTCGAACCTCGATTTCCTCGTCATAGACAATCTAGTCTACTGCGAGAGTAGCGCCTTAGACCACGCGGCCACCGAAGCGGGTTAAAGTACTCGTTGGAGGATTCAACGTTTCCATGTAGAAATATTTTTAGTTTAATGACTGTACGTGGAAGTTAACTTTAAAGTGAGTGCCTTTATTTTTAAGCCAAGAGCGGCCCGTGGTCTTGTATTGAATTACTTCCTACACCACTTTTAATTAAGTCGGAAAAAAAAATTATTGTAAATTTTAAAATTACGGTTTCTCGGAGCAAATATTAGTGCCCAGGGGCTTCTAGCTTTTTAATTTCAGACCTTTTTGTGCGGTAGATATCGCGCAATGCTCACAACAGACAAACTATTCGATTTTATTAATATATATCTGAGAAAAATAAATAACAAACCAGTATATGTAAATATTTTTGATACCGTACACATATGAATATGTTTTAAAAACAAATTATTAATTACAATATTTATATAATTGGCACACTTCTAGCGCTACGAATTAGTGTAATTCAGAGTTACTTCATTATTTGGTTGGTTTGGTATTTTGTCTTTCCCTATCAACGAAATTTAACAAATTATGTTGATATATTGGACTTTTTTCTCTCTCCTGAAACAAACAATTCAAAACAACAAGCAGCTAATTGAGTCACATAAATGAACCGAAATAATAATAAAAAAAACTTTGAACATAAAATAACTGATAGGTCATTAGAAAAATGTTATTGATAACAGTTTTAATTATTTTAGCCAACAGAAATAAACTAATTTTATAGGCTACGTCTGTCGGTTTATTTCTAACACTTTAAGTCAGGCATGTCAAACTTGAGGGCCCGTGGGCTGCATGTGTCCCTCCCGATCCATGATTCTGCGCGGCCCTCGGACCTTTTGATGAACCGACATTCAAAAGGCCTGATTCATCTAAGCGTTAGAGAAATAGAAGATGTGGGTTCATGACATTTGGAAATTGATCATTAGTGAGGTTGGTGTACCCAATTTTACTCTTTAATTATCATAGATCAATTTCCAACCAATTTTAAATTTGTAAACAAAATGTGTTTATTGTTTTGCATCAAATGAGTAATGAATAGTTGTTGTTTTCTTATGAGAAGTAACAAACACGCCAGAGATCACGGCTAACGGACACGAATTTACCATCAATTATGAAAGTGACTACAACATAAGATTTAAAAACTAACAGTCACACCCTTTCTCCAAAATAAGTTTCAAATTTATTGGGGAAAATATAGAGTAAGGCCAGTTTCATAGTAAGACTAAGTACACCTCAAATGCGGCTCGATATCAAACATATTATTATTATTAGCACCGCGTTTTACTACCCGTTCGGGTTATACGCACTTACGCTAATGTGTAATGGTAGGGTGATTGTGAGATGAAATGGAGGACCTACAGTTTAACATGGAATCCGAACCCCGGTGGAGGGCTGGCATTCCCCACATTCACAAGATGTCTTGTCAGAGGTGAAGGAAGGGTTTGGTAATCAGATAAATCTATACTGGGACCGAGAATTGAACCCCGGCTGCCAGTATAGAGCTCTGACACCTTACCCCTAGACCGCCAGGTCACCATGATATCAATCATAAGACGACAACTACTTAAACACGAATGTAATGGGATAGTTTCGCATATGAAACTGGCCCATTCCATTCTAGTCTAGGTGATGTCATCTTGTATTTAGTGTAGCGCCGCACTTGAGGCTATGAAACTGGCCCATTCCATTCTGGTCTAGGTGGTATCGTCTTGTATTTAGTTTAGTACCACACTTGAGGCGTAGTCAGTCTGACCATGAAACTGGCCTATAGTCTTAATATTCATAGATATAAACTTAATTTTCTTTTTCTAATAATAATAAGGATTTTTAAACTGATTTTTTTTTAAAATTATAAGATGATGACAGTTTTAAACTTTACTTAAGACAGCCCCCTCGGAATTATCAATTTTTAATGTTGCCCATTCAATCAAACTAGCCTTACTTACACTTTTTCTTTCAGTGACGGAAAATCTCTTAAAAACAGAATTTAGAAGAAGTGTACTCTAATTTTCGTGTAGAGGTTATACGCACTTACGCTAATGTGTAATGGTAGGGTGATTGTGAGATGAAATGGAGGACCTACAGTTTAACATGGAATCCGAACCCCGGTGGAGGGCTGGCATTCCCCACATTCACAAGATGTCTTGTCAGAGGTGAAGGAAGGGTTTGGTAATCAGATAAATCTATACTGGGACCGAGAATTGAACCCCGGCTGCCAGTATAGAGCTCTGACACCTTACCCCTAGACCGCCAGGTCACCATGATATCAATCATAAGACGACAACTACTTAAACACGAATGTAATGGGATAGTTTCGCATATGAAACTGGCCCATTCCATTCTAGTCTAGGTGATGTCATCTTGTATTTAGTGTAGCGCCGCACTTGAGGCTATGAAACTGGCCCATTCCATTCTGGTCTAGGTGGTATCGTCTTGTATTTAGTTTAGTACCACACTTGAGGCGTAGTCAGTCTGACCATGAAACTGGCCTATAGTCTTAATATTCATAGATATAAACTTAATTTTCTTTTTCTAATAATAATAAGGATTTTTAAACTGATTTTTTTTTAAAATTATAAGATGATGACAGTTTTAAACTTTACTTAAGACAGCCCCCTCGGAATTATCAATTTTTAATGTTGCCCATTCAATCAAACTAGCCTTACTTACACTTTTTCTTTCAGTGACGGAAAATCTCTTAAAAACAGAATTTAGAAGAAGTGTACTCTAATTTTCGTGTAGGGGAAGTGGGAAACTATTTAGAAAAAAAATCATTTTATAGCTGGTCGGGATTCTAAATCCAATCTCTTTGTCACCGGGAAACCAGATTAAATAATAATGACACCCTTGCTCGTGTGATCACAGGTACGAATATGTAATAATTGGATTGGGTTGATTCTTTTATATGTGTGTTCTCGGTGGCTCAGTAAGAGAAATTTACGTGGATACCCTCAATTTTATTTATATCTACATGATGTAAGCTTATCTGTAGCCCTGTCCCCTTCCACCTTTGAAAAAACTCTAAGATAAAATTATTACCTATAGCTTAAAGGTTAAATATTTTGTTTAAGCTACAGTATGTATGAGTTAATTTAATGTTGAAGTATGGTGTCGACTGCTTAGAGAGATATTTATTTTAACTATATATAAATGATACTACACAATCGTGCAAATTTCTCATATAGTAAATTATCGATTGTAACAAAATTTTCAAAAAAAGGTTTTAGTAGAACATGCCTAAGAGTGTTTTCAAGAAAACAAGCATATCGTTTTGTTAATCAAAATAAATAATCTTCAAGTATATATCTAACACAAAATTATCTACACCATTTATAATAAAATTAGATTTTTCAAAAATCAGTTTAACTACCCTCAAATTATTTATATTTGTAAAAACAGAAAAAATGTATTCTTATCTCTCATAAAAATCTATTTAAAAGTAACAATTTTGAACTGAACCTTTAAGTTCATTTTTGAAATAATTAAAATTTTCTAAAATTGGTCACACCCTTAAATTTTAGTTTTCTTATCGTCACATATTACTACTTGTTCAAGCTAAACGTATATATGATATTTATTCTCTAATGGGGTAGGGATGAGAATGGAAGAATTTTAGAGGTAATCTACCCTCATTTGCATGGATGGAGCGTGAGAAACCATTCAGGAAAAAACACCTTCAGTAGACCCGACTGGGGCTCAAACCCCAATCGCTCCGTCTTCATCAGGGCAGTCTAACACGATAGTGATGCCTTGGCTTAGACCATTCGGCCACTGAAGTGGGTTAAAATTAATTTGTTTTAGAAAAAACAAAACATAAAGTGCTTGAATAGAGGTTAAAAAAAAGATGCTTGGGAAGAAATTGATGTGAATTAATCAACTACTCTACTAATATATAAAAACCCGCTTTGGTGGCCACGTGGTCTAACGCGCCCCTATCGCAGTAGAATTGACTACCGATGACGAGGAGATTGGGGTTCGAATCTCGGTTGGGTGTACTGAGGGAGATTTTCCAAATATTGTTTTCCATTCTCACTTCACGTAAATGTGGGTACATTTCCTATAAATATAAGCTTTCTCTTTCCTATATATGTAAAATGAAGAGAAGGCATAATATTCCACGTCTGTTATACGCGGCGATGATGTTCAGATTCGCTGAGTGTCTCATCATACCGTATCTTCGATGCGCAACAGAAAATTGATACGCGACGTATTACGTTACAATATTCTCTTTCATGTTTGTGCGTAACTTTAGTCTGTCGACTGATAGACCTGCGAGATATTCCCATGTATCGATCATAATAAGCGTTTGTATTGTAATAATAATAATAATAATTATAATAATTATAATAATAATGTGTCTGGGTTACATCAAACTCTAACTCAATTTTCTGAAAGATTAGCCAGCAGTTCTTCTGAACGGGATTTTATTAGGGGGGACAAAGTTTTTTAGAGCCCCCTTCCATTTTCTGTTAATCCTGTCTAAAAAAATTAATCAAAGAATCTTATCTGAAAAAAATGAAACAAAAAAGTATTTAAAAATATTACTTTATAGCTAAATAAGAGGTAAAAACATAAGACAACAAACACATACTATACGCTCTCTACTAATTTATTCATAGTAATGGAAATGTGAATAAATGCTAGTCTTCAATACGTTCAAACATTTTCTGAGATCCCAGGAAATTCTCAGGCCCCTTTTAGACCCCCGGGGCCGGGTACTATACCCCATATACCCCCTTTATAGGTCATGTAAGCAGGTACTGATGTAGCGTTGCCCAAGGGAAACCCAAACGTACTAATTGTACTTCTTTACCGCGGAGGCTCTTTCCATGTCCCGATGAAATGAGAGGATTATGATAATGGGTGTGGAGCCCATGAAGATGTTAACATAACTTAAGCCTTAAATATAAACCAAAGGCGGCCGGGGTTCAATCCTCGGTCCCGGCACAGATTTATCTGATTACCAAACCCCTCCTTCACCTCTGACAAGACATCTTGTGAATATGGGGAATGCCAGGCCTCCACCGTGGTTCGGATTCCACGTTAAACTGTAGGTCCTTCATTTCATCTCACAATCACCCTACCATTACACATTAGCGTAAGTGCGTACAACCCGAACGGGTAGTAAAACGCGGTGCTAATAATAATTATATAAACCAAACCCTTGTGACCAGGTGGATTATTCCCCTTTAGAGAAAAATCTCCCGGTAGTAGCCGGGAATCGAGCCCAGGACCTTAATGTCAGCAGCCAGGAGCTATAAGCACAATACCAAGAGGCCGGTTGTTTGTCTTGTAAAATGGCGCGAGAGAGATTGATCAGTAAAGCTGGATTAATGAGGCAAAGAGCCTTGAGAAGGCATTCACCTCACGGGCTAGACTACAAGGAACAAGCATAGTAAAAAAGTACGCTAGTTATTTATCGTAACAAACAAACAAAAAACTGTTCAAGGAGTGCCAGCTTCTCTGTTGTTTTTTTAATTGTTTCTTTTTTAATCGCTCTATTTTGCGTACGTGTGTCCAAGAATGGGCAATACCTTGCAATACCTATCATGCTCTATAGACAACATACCACTGGAAAATTCCGGAAGACCATAAGCTAAAAACCAACTAACTCTCCCCGACTAGTATTTTTTATTTAGTTATGATTATTATTAGGATATAAAAAGAAACTTTTTCTTTACTAATAAAATTTAGTGTTTCTGTTATGAGCATTGCGAGATATCTACCTCATGCGGAGTTCTGCAATTTTAAAAATTAGTAAATCCTGTACATGAACGGGTAGTAAGTCGCAATGATAGAAAAAAAAGTCAGCTCAGTTGTGTGTATACGTAACTCTCAGCTCACAAATGTATGTATTTAATTATTAGCTTGGAGATGTATATATTGTATTAACATAATTCTTAGCTAACCATTGTATATTTACCTAATTATTATCTCATATATAATTAATTCTTAGTTAAGAAATTCATGTAACGTACCTAAATTTTAGCTCAGCAATGGATGTAACGTACCTCATTCCTAGCTCAGCAATGCATGTAACGTACCTAATTCTTAGCTCAGAAATGCATGTAACGTACCTAAGTCTTAGCTCAGCAATGCATGTAACGTACCTAGTTCTTAGCTCAGCAATGCATGTAACGTACCTAATTCTTAGCTCAGCAATGTATGTATAGTACCTAATTCTTAGCTCAGCAATGCATGTAACGTACCTAATTCTTAGTTAAGAAATGCATGTAACGTACCTAATTCTTAGCTCAGCAATGTATGTACAGTACCTAATTCTTAGCTCAGCAATGCATGTAACGTACCTAATTCTTATCTCAGCAATGCATGTAACGTACCTAATTCTTAGCTCAGCAATGCATGTAACGTACCTAAGTCTTAGCTCAGCAATGCATGTAACGTACCTAGTTCTTAGCTCAGCAATGCATGTAACGTACCTAATTCTTAGCTCAGCAATGTATGTATAGTACCTAATTCTTAGCTCTGCAATGCATGTAACGTACCTAGTTCTTAGCTCAGCAATGTATGTATATTACCTAATTCTTAGCCCAGCAATGTATGTAACGTACCTAATTCTTAGCTCAGCATTGCATGTAACGTACCTAAATTTTAGCTCAGCAATGCATGTACAGTACCTAATTCTTAGCTCAATATACTTTGTTTACCCTGTAAGATATCATATTTACCTTTCGTTTTTCCCCTATGGTATGTATTATAAGATAGGGACATAATGTAACTCAACAAGGTAAGACTGCTGCCTTTCGTGATAAACAGTGTGTACACGTTTAGAAATAAAATAATACTATAACCAAAATAAATTATTTTAATATATCAATTGTGAGTAAACTACATTATATTAATCTGTGAGAAGAATCATATCAGTGCCAAAACATTTCATTAAATATAATATTTAGGTCTACAATAATTATACAAATACACAACTTGTGGACCATTCTTGTTCAGGGAGCTCAATTAATTTTGTCCTATAAGATATTTTCGTGTCTGTCTGTGCTTAATTGAAGGTCAAACAAAACATTTCAAGGTAATGATGAAACATCGGTCTTGGAAAATATTGCGTTCGCTTACACACATACCTTTCTGGTTAATATACACGTTCATCTGAATTCTTAGATCAATTTATGTTTCCTATTAACTATTAAATTGTTAGCCATAGGCTAATTATTTGTTGCATAACTGATAACATCTTTGGTTTTCTTAGAAACTTCTAATTTCTGTGAATGATAAGTTCGACTCAAGGATGTGATTAAGAGGATTGAAACTTATTTGGATGATTAGGTGGGTTTATATTTCAGAATTACATTTATTATGACAAAACCAAGACATGTATTTAAACTAAGGACGTGTTTTCTAAGAGTGAGGTTTCATCAATACCTTGAAATGTAGTCTTGGCCTTCAATCGTGTGTCGACCTGTTCTTTGGATGATATAATACTGCGACACCTGCCTCGGTTACCGCATGGTCTAAGGCGTCACTTTGGCAATAGACCGGACTGCCGATGACAGGGAGATTGGGGCTCAAATCCCGGTCGGGTGTACTGAGGCTGCTTTTTCAAGATGGTTTATCAATCTCTCTTCCACGAAAATGGGAGGTATACTACCTCTGAATTCAACATTACTGTTCTATAACCTGTTAACGAAATGAAGACATAAGCTTCTCTATGAATTCAACCAAATTTACCGTAATTTTAATCTGACGATTTCCATACAGAAGATACAGTAGCTGGACCATTGCAAAAATAAAAAACTGTAAGCTGAAAGTTGGTGGTAGGTAAGAATATATTTGAATAATTATCTAAGACCAAATATCTGGGAATAACAACAACCAGCTCAGAATGAACAGGTAAAGAAATAAAATAACAATAGGTAATGGAATCGCCAACTGCCTTTATTACTAAATATGGTACAACACATATCTACGACAATATTCAAAAGCAAGAATATGTGTCAGTGGTAAGACCAATACTCGTATATACCGCAGAAACACGGAGTAAAACTAAACGAACCCAACAACATATGGAGGTCGTAGAGATGCGAGTATCAAGAAAAACCACTAATAAATCGCCAACAGACGGTGAAATAAATGAAAAAAATAAGATAATTTGTTAAATACTCCCAATCACTGAATGTATAGCTTCACGTAGGAGAGAATGAAACCAACATATTGATAGGATGCAAGGAAACAGAATTGTCAAAATAGCGAGAGAAGAAAGACCTCCAGGGAAGAGAATACCTGGAATACATGGTAGAGGATGGAGGGACATACTTTAGAGCAATTGGAATGGAACAAGCCAAAGGTTTATAAAGAATAAAGAAGAAGCATATAACTAAACAATTATTAATACGCGGTGATAATAAAAACCTCATGAAACCAGTCTTACTAGTAGTTCTGTGAACAGTATACCTCACTCCCTCCATGTTCTTATCGTTACTGGTCTTACTAGTAGTTCTGTGAACAGTAGACCTCGCTCCCTCCATGTTATTATCGTTACTG
>CABFVX010005339.1:0-16047 GCA_902151425.1 Timema shepardi
GTGAAGGGTTGACCGTGACTTGACAGGAACAAGCCTCCCCTCTTGTGAAGGGTTGACCGTGACTTGACAGGAACAGGTTGTCTGTCAGTGGGTGCCACAATCAGGTCGAGCTAGTTCAGTGCCAGTGGGGTCGACTGGTGGGACTTGAGATCAAACCTTAGACCGGTGTGTTGGGCTGATTGACCATGACAGAGTATTTTCATCCTCTCTCCAGGCAAATGTTTATTCATATCTTCTTTGCTCTCTTTCTGGTCCCTTCCTCCATTAGATTAAGTTTTTATAGCTTATCAATAGTAAAATGTTTCCATTGGCAGTAAAGAAAATAAGTCAAAATATTCTAAGTTTCATTAAATTAATAAAATTACCGTCTTAACCTTTTTAATAAAATTCATCTCTGTAAGTTTGAAAGCCAAGTACTTTTTTGTTTTATTTTAGGTTAAGTCAGGATCTAAGTCGTGTTCTGAACGTTTGTCTAGACATTGAAAGTTAGTCCTATAAAACAAGATACCTACACTAATTTTTAGGAGGATTACTACTGGGAAAAATGTTAATGTTTTTACTTCCACAACCTGGCCTGACTTTGGACAATCCATAAATCTCTTTGGACAATCCATACAGCCTTTGGACAATCTATACAACCCTTGGACAATTCATACAACCCTTGGACAATCCATACAGCCCCTGGACAATCTATACAACCCTTGGACAATCCATACAGCCCTTGGACAATCTATACAACCCTTGGACAATTCATACAACCCTTGGACAATCGATACAGCCCCTGGACAATCTATACAACCCTTGGACAATCTATACAGCCCTTGGACAATCCATACAGCCCTTGGACAATCCATACATCTCCTTGGACAATCCATACATCTCCTTGGACAATCCATACAAACCTTGGAAATCCATACAACCCTTGGACAATTCATACAACCCTTGGACAATCCATACAGCCCTTGGACAATCCATACAACCCTTGAACCATCTATACAACCCTTGGACAATCCACACAGCCCTTGGACAATCCATACAGCCCTTGGACAATCTATACATCCCTTGGACAATCCATACAACCCTTGGACAATCCATACAACCCTTGGACAATCCATACAACCCTTGGACAATCTATACATCCCTTGGACTATCTATACAACCCTTGGACAATCCATACAACCCTTGAACAATCTATACAACCCTTGGACAATCTATACAACCCTTTAACAATCTATACAAACCTTGGACAATCCATACAACCCTTGGACAATCCATACAGCCCTTGAACAATCTATACAACCCTTGTACAATCCATACAGCCCCTGGACAATATATACATCTCTTGGACAATCTATACAACCCTTGTACAATCCATACAACCCTTGGACAATCCATACAACCCTTGAACAATCTATACATCCCTTGGACAATCTATACAACCCTTGGGCAATCCATACAACCCTTGAACAATCTATACAACCCTTGAACAATCTATACAACCCTTGGACAATCCATACAACCCTTGGACAATCCATACAACCCTTGAACAATCTATACAACCCTTGAACAATCTATACAACCCTTGTTCAATCCATACAGCCCCTGGACAATCTATACAGCCCCTGGACAATCCATACAACCCTTGTACAATCCATACAGCCCCTGGACAATCTATACATCCCTTGAACAATCTATACATCCCTTGGACAATCCATACAACCCTTGAACAATCTATACAACCCTTGTACAATCTATACAACCCTTGTACAATCCATACAGCCCCTGGACAATCTATACATCCCCTGGACAATCCATACAACCCTTGAACAATCCATACAACCCTTGAACAATCTATACAACCCTTGTACAATCCATACAACCCTTGAACAATCCATACAACCCTTGGACAATCCACACAGCCCTTGGACAATCCATACAGCCCTTGGACAATCTATACATCCCTTGGACAATCCATACAAACCCTTGAACAATCTATACATCCCTTGGACAATCTATACAACCCTTGGACAATCCATACAACCCTTGGACAATCCATACAGCCCTTGGACAATCCATACAACCCTTGAACAATCTATATAACCCTTGTACAATCTATACATCCCCTGGACAATCTATACAACCCTTGGACAATCCATACAGCCCTTGGACAATCCATACAGCCCTTGGACAATCCATACAGCCCTTGGACAATCCATACAGCCCTTGGACAATCCATACAACCCTTGAACAATCTATACAACCCTTGGACAATCCATACAACCCTTGAACAATCTATACAACTCTTGGACAATCCATACAACCCTTGAACAATCTATACATCCCTTGGGCAATCTATACAACCCTTGGACAATCCATACAACCCTTGAACAATCTATACATCCCTTGGACAATCTATACAACCCTTGGACAATCCATACAACCCTTGAAACAATCTATACAACCCTTGTACAATCCATACAGCCCCTGGACAATCTATACATCCCTTGAACAATCTATACAACCCTTGTACAATCCATACAACCCTTGGACAATCCATACAGCCCCTGGACAATCCATACAGCCCTTGGACAATCCATACAGCCCTTGGACAACCATACAGCCCTTGGACAATCCATACAGCCCTTGGACAATCCATACAGCTCCTTGGACAATCCATACAGATCCTGGGACAATCCGTATAACCCTTACTGGAGAGTGGAAAACCATTTAGGAAAAAACACCCTCAGTACACCCGACCGAGATTCGAACCTCGATCTCCCGGTCATAGGAGGTCTATTCTACCGCGAGAGTAGCGCGTTAGATCACGCGGCCACCGAAGCGGGTTATATGAAATATTTGGTTCTTTAAATGTTGCTATTTAATATTCTAAACGTGCACATAGCTCTTACTTTCCCACAGATTTTCAGCAAGGTGCTTGGAATCAGGGACTCCACAATTAGGGGGGTGAGGGAACTTTAGCCCTCATATTTTTATTTTAAAGGGCTGATATAATCTTAAGGTATACACCCCAACATTTTCCAAAACATACGATTTTATTTAATAAAATTATTGTACCTATTTATCATTTTATTAATTATTGATCTATTATTAAGTAGGGTCTCCCACCCGCAAACAGACAAACAACCCAAACTTTAGTAAAATGTTATTAGTGTGAATTATAACTGGAAACAAACTTATCTGATGCATCACGACTCCATTAAGAAAATCATTAGAGCTAAATTAGAGCTTCACCAGTAGACCCACTCTTGAGCAATACATGATCATCCATTATCTGAAACACTATCTTATTTCCATTGCCTCCCAATTCAAATGTTCATATAATATAAACTCAGTTCCTGGATAATAAATTTACCCTGGCTTCGTCTCAACGAATATTTTCTGGATAATCACGTTCTACGGACTCCCACCCCCCACCCCTCAATATGTGAATATAACGTCACTCTCATTTAGTCTGCTTACAGGGGAGGGAGAGGTCGAGGCTTCACTATCGGCTGGATGTACTCAAATTATTATTTCCCACTGTCTCTCAATATAGATGATGCTACATTATTCTAGATTATACCTTCCTTAGCCTTGCCCTATTAATTTATATATATGGATAGCCTAGTAATAATTGGTGCACAGACACGAAATTACTTTTGACTTAAGAGTGAATAAAAACTGAAAACCATTCGTACATTATTATTAGCACCGCGTCTTACTTCCCGTTCGGGTTATACGCACTCTTACGCTAATGTGTAATGGTAGAGTGATTGTGAGATGAAATGGAGGACCTACAGTTTAACGTGGAATCCGAACCACGGTGGAGACGAACCACGGTGGAGGCCTGGCACTCCCCACATTCACAAGATATCTTGTCAGAGGTGAAGGAAGGGTTTGGTAATCAGATAAATCTATCCGGGACCGAGGATTGAACCCCGGCTGTCAGCATAGAGGTCTGACACCTTACCCCTAGACCACCAGGTCACCGTCCATTCGTACAAAATATGGCCATTGTGGCTTTGCAGTTACGAGCCTCAAGGTTACGTTTAGGTTAAATTAGTCCAGGTAATGGTTAAATAATATATCTTTATTTAATATGAGACTTGCATATGCATCCACGTAACTCCCACGCACGTCTATCTTAAGACGTGCTTATACTAGTGACCATAACCTCAAAAACCTCTCCACCAAGATCTTGACCTGTTCTCACAACGTTTATTATAATTACTACGTCGTTTCTTGAGCTGCAAGTTATATATGCAGGTCTCCAGATTATTCCGTACAGGGTTTTTTTACTAACTTCTCGCTTTTCTGAGCTGACGATGTAAATTACCAACCTGACGTCAATGTAAAGTCGTGAGATGAGAATTGTTAAAATCTTTATGATTAACTAGCGTGTGGTTAGTAAACTATTTTACATTTTAACACTTGCATTTGTCGGTGGATGATGTCCTCACTTGGATCTATTATTATTCGTTACAAGAATACATGCAATGCTTATAACAATAAAATAATTATCTTATCACTTGAAGGTGTTTAGTTAGAGTGGGGTAAAATAACTTCCCCTCCACCCCTCTCGGGCCTAATGACCCGAGCGCAAGGGTTTTATTTCACTAATTCACTATTACGAGTTAGTCTCCCTTAGAGGGAGAGTATAACACTTTGCTTTGAAAGTGAAGCCCTGAGAACAAAAACAAGGTGAAGACCAAAATATAGAAATTAGGAGAATTGAGAACGCAAAGTAGAATTTTAAAAAATACTACGAAAAGATTTAAAAAAAAGTTTTTCTATAATTTATCTACGCTCTAGATTCGTTTTTATATGTATTTCAATAACACCTAGTGGTTTTTTTAAAATGTCACGATGTTTTATCAATAAAGTGTCTTTTGTGCATCTTGTAAATTTAATTTATGATATTTATCTTATTTTTATTTTCAGGGTGTTCAATTTCTATCGGTGTCCTTAGAAATGTGTACTTAAGTCTTTGTTCCTGCCTTACCTTCAAAAAGTGACGATTTGTTTCGTTTCTCCCTCTTATACCAACATCCAACGAATCACTGGCGATAGGACGGGTTAGGGGGGTAAACTCTGGTATCCAGTTACTAATATAGCTGGTATCAGTGAATCTTTGTAGTACGGGAATCCCCTTTTTACGAAAAAAAAAATTGAAATAATTATAAATATTTTCCTACATACGCTTTTTTAAACTTACTATACCATGCACTTTATTTACCGACTAATTATATCAACGCATGAATTAAAAACTAACTTAACTGTATAATATTCACAAAAACTAGAGCCCCACCGGTCAAATAATCACTGCTACACTGGATATCATCTCCGAGATCACTACAGGGCGACTATTGGGAAACAGCGTTGTCATTCTCTTGTTTTCGTGTGGTCAATCTCCTCTCAAATATAAGACAAGTTTCACAACACTGGTTCGTCGAGGTTGCCAGTAGCTCCTTCTTACCCCAGCACACGACCTTCAGATATAACTGAGATCGGGGAAATTTGGCAACAGTTAACTGAAAGTAAGGTATCCATAAGACCTGCACTAAGAATGTTTATTGTTGATCCTGATCGTCTTTTGCTCCCAATGGCCGAGATCAGTGATTAGTTGATTCCTTAGAAACAAAGTCTTGTCTTTAGTGTGAAATTTATTTTTGAAATAACTAAATTATTCTTGAATCCACAACATAAAGTTAGTCAAGCAAAGCTATATTTTTTTCTGTCGTCTTTTTACGGTGGTTTATAGCAGTGATTTTTATTTGGGTCTTGCAAGTAGTGGTTTAAATGACAGTTTTGGGCCATTTCCTCCCATAACATGTAACATTGATCCATCTCATTGAATGAGGTGGATCACTTTCTCTCATAAGAATAACATTGATCCTACACATTGCGAGGTTGGACCACTTTCTTCCGGGTACTCTAGATCTACTTCTAACATATTGCCCACAGGGCTATCATCAGCAACTGAAATTATATTAAGCTCTACTATTTCACTCTTGTTCAACCACCGAAAATTACTCTGAGGAAGGCAATCAGACTTAACAGTCCCGTATAAATTATTACAATCCCAGTATGTGATATACTTCACCTTCTTTTCAGGGTTAAAATCCATCGGATCAGGGTTGTTTTCTTCAGAATGTCTATTTAAAATCATAGACACCCCGACACGTATACCTTTTCAATGAATAAATGCATTTCAATGTCAGTTAGTAGCTCCAATTCAACCTTGGTCATCTTTAAAAATGCCGCCTATGCTAGTCCCGGGCATGTGCAAAAATGTAGACAGTCTAATTTATAATACTCAAAACATAAAGAGCGAAAGTATTCGAAGAGATCTGCTAAAATTAGGACATCAATTAAAACGTATACATTTTGATAATCTTCCATAGTATTAATTTCAAAGTTTTCCCACACAGTTTTAGCATGAGCGTAGTCACTTTCTGAAATATTTTCTTGGCGCATATGATTATAGAATGCGGATTTTGGTGGTAATTGACTATGTTTCTGTTTACTGCTGCAATCCATGTAATCGTAAGGAAACACACCTTTTTGTAGCAGTAGATCTACTTTATCAAATGGATATTTTCATGGAGTATTTTAAATTGAGTTTTCCCAACATTCAACAAATTTTCAACCATTTTTTCAAGAGATGTGCTTAAAAATGGGAATTAGTCAATGAATTGTAAATAGCCAAGACTGAATGAGATGTACTTTTCCTTATTGTTTGAAATGCATGATATTCTTGTGTCTGTAGACTCCCCAATTTTCTGCATGATAATATGGCCGTCATAATTTTTTAAATTGTGTAAAATGACGGGTATTCTCTTAGTATATTGAAACTGAATATTGCACTTACTATGAGATGCATCCCGATAAGCCCCACTGAGATGACAGTGGTCACGGACGCGGTCTTGACCCAACTCTTTCCCGCAGATACTAAATACGCTAGCCGAAATAAATTAATTTTCTTGTTCAGGGGTGATGCGCATAGGGACAACATTTTTCTTCATCTCAATGAGCATGGTTTCTTCTTAAACAAGCTTATGAAGAAAGGTATCCACAACATTTTCACCACTATAGACTACAGGGGGTTTCACACATTTACCTTTCGGAATCGACGTCTATATATGCAAATCCTGATGGCGTATGCTTAGTCATTTTGGGGTTGATGAGTGATCGGGGTTAGGTACATACCCTGATATTTTAATATTAAAACACTCGAAATCTGCATATATCACATACGGTATATTTAGCATATATTTATATGTCATAAATTTCAATATTTTATCCTCTTCCTCGGGCATCTGTATCTTTTGAGCATTGAAATCAGCACACCGCTCATTATGCTCATCCCCGAGATTTTACTTAGAAATTCTATGCAAGCAATATTTGCAATAGTATGATTCACCATCGTGTCTGGTCAGCGAGCTTAGCAATCTACTGAAGTTCTTAATAATACAATAATGTCCCCCATCCACATTGGAAAGAAACAACAAATCCTCGTGATTGTCCCGACTAACCTTAGTTATTCTTTAAGGGAATATTTCCCCTTGGTAGCCATACACATTAATAGATATATTATTTTGTTTTTCAAACTTAGCTATTTGTGGTATTTGCACAGGATATTCAATACCATCCATATTTAGTTTACCTTCCAGCGATATATACTTACTCACTCGATTAGCGTGATCGTCAGCTGAGTATAGAAATGCTAGTACAGACCAAATAAAACATTTACTGTCAGCATTTTTTATATTAATTAAGGCATGTTTATTTCTCAACTCTTCTGGTAATGAAATATAGCTGGAAGCAGCCAAAGGAATATATTTAGCTAGTTTAAACTCTAAGTATTTCACACGGTCCTCAGATCAACCACTTCTTTTGTGGTGGAAAGAAGAAGCTGTTTCAATCATGTAAGCGCATGCATCCTCAATCTGTGATTTTAATTCGTCAGGACTTAGAGTGGCCATACACTTACTGTGAAAGTAAGGGGTGATTGTTTCATCTCCCTCCCTTTCAACACTAGAGTACTCTACAGAGGCAGATGTATATCATTTTAGATTACCCATTACACTAAGTTGTTGGGTAAGAGTTGCTTCCAACTTCCTTATAATGTCGTTAATAAAGACTAAAAATAGCGAGTCTTTTTAGGGAGAGATCTTGATGATTTTGACTGCACCATTCAAAGCTTCTGAAAAATTACAGGGCTCACAATCTTCATCGAGATTCTCAATATATTTCTGCCATCTTGACTTTGAAACGTCCGCAACATTCCCCATCACACTTTTTAAGCCCCCCCCCTGTGTTTTAAACGTATATGACGTGCCAGGTTGGTAAGCTTGGTAAAAGATTTTGAACAGTTCTTACATAGGAAGACCATTTTAATCAAGCGTGTTGTATGAAGATAAATAGATAAAATCTTAATTATAGTTGAATTACCAATTATTCACTATCACTCCTCTGTACGTGGAAGACAATATTCACACCAGAGCAAATAACGAGGATTTGACCAAAACCTTTTTACACTGAGACAGTAAGTTAAAGCCCTTATATAAAATTATAAACACTGATTGTCTGCGAGTAACAAGACATCAAAAATATGATTAATTAATCACCTGAAATTATGTTCTTCTTGTTTAAAGCCTTAGTTAAAAGAGAAAATATAGCAACCGTTTACTATTCAAATATTTCACTACTACTCGAACGTCACTACGTTAAGGTAAATTCAATAAAGAATAGCTGTTTCTGTTTCACGCTCTAAACATAGTTCGTTCAAGTATGGACTCTTAGGGAGGGTACACAATAACTCACACAAGTTGAAGAAATGAAAAGGAGATTCTAATTCAAAATTATCTCAAGTTTGATATCAATATAATATTAAAACTTTTACGTCAAATGGTTAAAGATAAGTGTGTTCAAGCCATTATATGTTGGTCGTATACAGTTATAACTCAAACACGGTGTTGAATGTAGGTCATATCTTAAATTACAACTGTTCGAAGACGAGTTATAACTTGGATATTTTTACCCTGAATCTCCATTGCAAGTACACGAATCTAAAGGACCTATATTTAATCATAGTCTCCAGTGAAAGTACACAATTATACCTGGACCTATATTTGTTATGAGTCTCCAGTGCAAGTATACAACCTATCTTGAAAGCAGCCTCACCCCCTCAAATCTTGTTGTCCAATCAGGTGGGACTTTCAAAAGTGCAGTCCTGGCATTTTCCGTTGAAACAAAACTAACAGAAAATTCCGAAAACAAAATATTCTTATTTTGAATATAACTATTTTACAATATTAACATTTACTGAAAATGACCTCAATCGAATAAAGAACAAAGATTTTTTTTCCCCTCGAAGTTTCTGACAGAAAATACATCTTTGGTAAAGTTTCTGTATTGCCAGTACAGTATCATTTTAAGGATCCGTGCAAGACAAATGCAATTTTATACAAGTCATATTTGGACACAATATTGTTTTTGATTATGATAAGATTTTATATTCGAAGCAGTCCTAATTATTCTATTAATTACTGTAATTTTTGTCAAAATGTTGACACTGTCTTAAAATAAATTTTTCTGACTATTTTTAAAGTAATATATTTTTATGTTTTATGTCTAGGCTTTTGTTTACTTGTGGTTTAATAGAAATATATTTCAAAGGTGTGTAATAAATAAATTCCAAAATGAAGAAAATTGACGTAATTTGTTTTTACTTTCTTGCAATTTCTTAGGTAGACAAAGTATTGTGATCGTCAACCAAAGTGAATCCAAGGTTTTGGTGGGTATCGACGTTTCATGACTCACCGAACCCTAAAAAGGGTTTTTCGTGACGCCGTCTGTCTGTATGTGTTTGTGTCAATTGGGCTAAAACTTGGTATCTAGGGTTTTCATAAGGTTGACCCAAGGAGATTTACGAATTAGATGTCCAACCCTAAAATTAGTGGTCGGTAATTTACTGAAGAACAAAGAAAAAAAAAATCGATTTTCTCAATCTCGAGATACAAAATATTTTTCCATTGTAAAGTTGTAAAATAAAAATATATATTTTATATATATATATATATATATATATAACCACTAGTTTCCGAGCTATAAGCAAATATATGTTGTTGTTTTTTAATTTGAGGTTTGAGAACTTGAGTTTTAGGTATATCTCCTACTTTTAGATCTGTATGGTATGACGTACCATTGATTTAATTGAAGCAGTGCACGCTTTAAAAGTTAGACAAATTCAAGTACCGTATTTTGATTTTTTTAAATGAATTAAAAAAAAGCATTTTATGCGTTTGTCTCATTTTGAAAAATACCATCCATTACCTTTCATGTTTGTTAACTCAACGAAATGTTTTATAAAATTAGCTGAAGCCAACACACAGCGTGGTAGTAACAAAGGCCGTAAAATGAAGTGGGGTCCCAGACACCAATGACCCTTAACTGAGCTTAAACACTCAATGTGGTAGTTGCTCCTAACAAGGGCTTTAAGCTGAAGAGCAGTTTTTGAAAATATACGTTTTATGACGTGGTAAGGCATTTTAATACGTATTAAAAATAAGATCTTGGAACTACTAAACGATTGATTCCTTCAAGTGTAAATAGCGACGCTTGGAAACCGCAAATGTGACGATATGTGACATTTGATTGGCTCAAGATAATTAACACCGGGAACACAGCTGGCTTGTTTTTTCAATCATTTATGTTTCCAGCAGATTTATCTGAATCCACAAGCCAGATATCATGACCGTTAGTCTAAACAGGTCTAGTCATGACGTGACCTTGAGGCGGGCGGTAATTATGAATGCGTGATGGGAGCTGTATTTCCCACAAGTCCATCTCCATGTAACACTCACGATGGAATATTTATAATGATGTGGGAGTTTATATAACATGGCCTTGAATTGGACTTATTGTGGCTGTTGCACGCAAAACTAGGAGCACTAACAATAGTTGAATAGGTGCGTGTGTAGAGGGGGAACCACGTTTACATGCAGTGTATCTGTTGGGCGCAAGACCAGAAACCGGCGCCGTCCCCCGAAGCTGCAATTGCCTCAGTCCAATTGCGCGTCACAGCGATGAACACCATGTTTATTCTGTGTAGAATTTTCTGGCGGGTCTTCTCGGGTAGGATGTTGTAGTCCGCCAGGAGGTTGAGTAGAAATCGGAGCTCGTGCGCATCGCGGCCTGGTTGAAGCTCGCCTAGCTTTGCCTTTGCTGCTAGGGCCAGTCTCAGAGCTTGTTCCTTGGTAGCGACAAGTACTGGCGTGCATGGTGTCTCCAGGCTCGCCCATGCGTTTTCCATCGACGAGGCAGTCAATGTCGGCGGGTGTCCGCTTGTAGAAGGTGGTTGAACCCCAGCACCAGGGGTTTCGACACCCGGATCTGTTGCGCCAAACCGGTCTGTGATTGCCATGAACCGGGCTTGCATCGTGTCCATGGTCTCCTGTAGTTGTTGAAGGCGCATCTCCCAGTTCCTGTCTTCCTGGGACGTCATTGTTTCCCTGGGATGTCTGGTCTCGTAGACTTTCCGTGGTGCTTGACTCGCGAGCCGAGTGATATAACCAAAGTCCGGCTGAACCAGGAGCTCTGGTGTGGGCAAGGATCTGGGTGAATCGAAGCTTGAACGAGCCTCTGTGTCCGAGCGTGTCGGAGTCTTCACAGGTGATGACGTGCTATCTGTGTCTGAGGACGTTGCTTCTTGATCAGATGCCTTCCCTGGTGGAGGTTCCACGGCTTGTGGCGTACCTCTTGTGGAACCCTTAACAAGTGAAACTTGTAATTTCAATGCTTTGTCTGTCATTGACGGAGATGTTGTTGGGTTCCCTCCGCTGCTCCGACTGAAGTCCCGATCGGTGGTCTCCCTCGCTTTTATACCAACTGAGGCGCTGGGGACGGATCTCTTCTCAACCCTGGGATTGGACATTTTAAAATGACCATAGCCCAAAGTTCTACTTAATTTCGGGCTTTGGCCATCTCCAAACAGCCAAACCTAGATTGTGCAAATTACTAAACGACCAAAACTTGAAACAACCTTTTAGTTCGTTTCTCGGCCAGACTGAGCAGGTGGTGCGCGCCCAGTTTTGAGCAACCACGCGAATTTAAAAGGGCAAGTGGTTCTTATTGATATGGAAACAGAACCGGACAGAAATTACAAATTTATTTTAAACTAATCCAACCATATGTGTTTTTATGTAGCGTAACCTAACCTAACCTACCGACTGTATTTACAACTTCAGTCGTTTGGTAATTGCACAATCCTAGGTTTGGTTGTTTGGAGATGGCCAAAGCCGAAATTGATTAGAACTTCAGGGTTTGGTCATCTTAAAACGTCCATTCCTAGGAGCAAGCAAAAAATACGTCCCTTGGCCATTTTTGGGCTTTGCGCCCAACATATCTACTACGTCCATAAGTCGAGCTGTTCGTCTGGTTACGGAATGTTCCAGTCATGATTCATAGCAATTGTGCACGTGGTAGGTTTGTTGACCAGCTCGGGTCGGGCACAGCTGATGGCTTTACAGAGGTAAGGAGGATGAAAAAATAGAGGGTGCTCAAGAAAATGTTGGAAATTAAGTATATAGGAAAAATACCGCAAGGGAGGCCAAGAAAGAGAAGGAGCAGATAACAGAAAGTGTTCAAGAGAGAGGAGAAGAAGGGAAGAAATTAAAGGAGGAAGAACAGAGAAAGATGGAGACATTTTACTAAACTGACCCGGCTACAGGCTGGAAACAGTTGATGATGATGATGATGAAGGTTTTAGGGATTATGAAGGTTATATTTATAGGAAGTGTACCTACATTTGCATGGAGGGAAAGAGGAAATGTATTTTTTTTAAACACTCTGAGTACACCCGACAGAGATTCGAACCTCTATCTCCCCGTCATTGGCAGTCTAGTCCACTGCGAGAGTAGCGCGTGCTACAAATAATCAAGGAGTTTATGTACTGTAATCCCAAAGGTTTGTTTTATAGCTCAATAGGCACCCAAAATTGTGCCTAAGTAAACAAACTCAATTCTATATCGTACTCAACTTGGAATGAACACGGATGGAAACCTCTAATCAAGAGTAGACCCTAGTAATACATCAGTTTAGCCGGGGCGCTTACAATAAATACGCTTGCTAAGAATAACTCCCTCTAAATGGATTGCCTGACACTTTGATGGTTTAACCCCTGTTATAGTAAAAAACGGTTGGAATCGAACTTAGCACCTTTGAAGCCATATTCCATGCGCCCAATCGCAAGAGACTCATGTACAGTCTCCACGTGCCCAATCGCAAGAGACTCATGTGCAGTCTCCACGTGCCCAATCACAAGAGACTCATGTGCAGTCTCCACGTGCCCAATCACAAGAGACTCATGTACAGTCTCCACGTGCCCAATCACAAGAGACTCATGTACAGTCTCCAGGTTCCATGTGCCCAATCGCAAGACTCTCATGTGTAGTCTCCAGGTTCCATGCGCCCAATCGCAAGACTCTCATGTGCAGTCTCCAGGTTCCATGTGCCCAATCGCAAGACTCTCATGTGTAGTCTCCAGGTTCCATGGTATTGGAGTCTATGGCGCTGACACACACACACACACACACACTACTATTATATAGTGATGTTTTACACCATTCAGTGTTTATTGTCATTAGATTGCGAATCATTTAAACTTGACTACATTTTCCCAGTAAATTATAAAATCAGATTTAATCAGGTTGAAAGTATCCTGTTCCATCTTTGAATAGTAGTGTTTGTGTGCAACGCAGGCTACTGTTCATCTTAGTGGCCACATCATTCAACGTCTCCGGTTGTTCCTATTTATAACTGTAAATATGTGTCGACCTTACAGAGACGCAGCCAACGACCAACTGGGAACTATTTACATGTCCACATCTTCCTTGACATTTTAATGTCGACCTCTGTCCTTGTCCCTCTTCACTTCATTAGCATAAACTGCATTAGACGAAAATAATATGTAAATTAGTAGCTTACCAATGACTGCATTGTTGGATTGTTTTTCTTTCGTGGTAGTCTTCCGAAATTAAGCTGCTTTCAGCTTTCTAATCGCATTCTTAAAGCTGACGAGCTATGTTGTGATTTTACTACGCCTTATCTGACCAGTCTTACCGAGGTTTGGCTCGGTTGGCTTCTCTAAGCATCTTTTTTTTTATCACTGCGTCTTACTACCCGTCCGGATTATACGCCTATATACTAATTGCGCTGATGGTTTTAAGGATTAAGAAGTTCATATTTAGAGGAAGTCTACTCTCATTTACGTGGAGGGAGAGTGGAACACCATTTTGTAAAAAAACCTGATTACACCCGACTGAGATTAGCACCTCGGTCACCCCCGTCATCGTCAGTCTAGTCCACTGCGAGAGTAGCGTCTTAGACCATGCGGCCACCGAAGTGAGTTCTAAGGATATTATTTTTCCACATTATGTTATTCAATAGTCACTCTATCTCTAGAGAATGTTGTGCAGTCGACCGCGAGCTAATTGTGAGCGGGGAAAAAGAGCCGATCATCGTGAGATAGTTGTGAGCGGGAAAAAAGAGCCGATCATCGTAAGCTAGTTGTGAGCGGGAAAAAAGAGCCGATCATCGTGAGATAGTTGTGAGCGGGAAAAAAGAGCCGATCATCGTGAGCTAGTTGTGAGCGGGAAAAAAGAGCCGATCATCGTGAGCTAGTTGTGAGACGGGAAAAAAGAGCCGATCATCGTGAGCTAGCTGTGAGCGGGAAAAAAGGCCTGACCATCTGTATGTCGATCATGTTTGTAAGACTTCACATGTGAGGAAAATCACCAAGAACAAGTTGGATGGCGGCCGAACAGAGTAGCACAGTGATATCATATGTGCTATTGTAATTCCCAACCGCCCTAGTTTTTACATTCCAGTCCAAACATCCAGTTTATTATCACGAACTGCGAGCTTACTCTAAGTTTCTTGGATATGTAACACGCTATCTGTGTCCGTTGTGGTTTGTTCCATTTTATCCTAGGTATTAGAGCGTCCCCACGCACATTAGGAATCTTAGGATCGATTCCCAACGAGGGTGGTGGAATTTGTCACCTTTCACCAAGTGTTGAATGAACTCTCCACGGTATTGTCACTTTAGTGCCAGTCTGCTGTCTATCAGAGGAGACAGGAACTCTCCGTGGTATTATCACTTTAGTGCCAGTATTCTCTCTATCAGAGGAGACAGGAACTCTCCGTGGTATTGTCACTTTAGTGCCAGTATTCTCTCTATCAGAGGAGACAGGAACTCTCCGTGGTATTGTCACTTTAGTGCCAGTATTCTGTCTATCAGAGGAGACAATAGAAGAAGTAAGTAAACAAGTACTTACCTGATTAAGGATGAGAAACATGCACCCGGTCAAGCATTGAACCTTGTCTCATAGACACAGAGCCAAGAATACCAACCCATACCCAACTATCCCACTGTCCCTTTTTTCTTTGATAGAACGACCACCATAAAAAAATATACATAAATAAGTACAATTAGTCTGACCAACATGGTCAAACAGTACAAATGTCAACATTGACACCATTTGTCAAACGAGGCAGTTTAAAGATTATGCCATTTCTGGAGCCATTTTTCTTCTGTTGGTCTGAGTATTAAATGAGATAGTGATGTAAGGAGTGATCATTCGATCACAGAGCAGGGTCTCGGTTTGTTGTTGGATGCGTGCGAGAGATAGCTGCGTGCCGTATGCTCACGAGACAATAGCGGAGAGAGTCTTCACATGTTCTCCTTGACATTTTGAGTTGCCGAGCTGTTCGATGTCGTGAACAGGTCCGGGATCGAGAACCGCCTCCAGCAATACGTGCTGGAGTAGGCCTATAGTATGATTTTGGTAGGAATAATAGTAAAAGGTAGTTACTAAAATTACTTAAACAATTTTAATATATTCATACATCAAGTCATGTTATCTGCAGTTGTCACTTTTTATAAGTAATATCAATACCTATAAAATAACACAAATAACAAAGTGAAATGTTATCATTGTTGGCTGCAAATAAATATGTTTGAATTTTCTCTACTGCTCTTCC
>CABFVX010005339.1:21836-33325 GCA_902151425.1 Timema shepardi
TGAACTGGTATAGAACCCAGGAAACGTGACTCCTTACCCTCTAACTTGAACTGGTATAGAACCCAGGAACCTGACTCCTTACCCTCTAGCTTTAAATGGTCTAAAACCCAGGGACCTGAATCCTTACCCTCTACCCTGAACTGGTCTAGAACCCAGGAACCTGAATCCTTACCCTCTATCTTGAAATGGTCTAGAACCCAGGAACCTGACTCCTTACCTTGGCCTCTTTGATTATCGTAGAGATGAAGTTATAGTGATCCTCGATCACAGAAATATTATCTTCAAGGCCATATTTATTTGAATACCATAACTCATGCTATTATATTATGTAAGCACAGCTGAAACATAATTATATGAGCTTATCTACCGGGAATTAATATAGCATACTTTCTATAAAACTTACGTCAAGAAGACCATACGTACACTAGAACTACAGCTTTGACTTTCGGTCACTCATTTGTTGGTGGGGACGGAAAGAAGAGCGTAAGTTTTGATAAAATGCACCAGAATTCACCTGGAAGTGAAAACCTACGCATTTGGCGGTAACACGTGAGATCAAACATTCAAATTTTACTATCTGTGATAATGTATTTTATTTATTACCAGCTTAATTAAGGACACTAAAAATATCAGTAAAGATCCATGTTTTCTAGGCCTATCTATGTACAAGACTTAAGCGGTTAATTCGTTATGAAGGTTTCCGCGCAAATTTAAAACCCGACTAATTCCACTGGTTTTAAATACAAGGTATTTTTTGTTCGTTTCTAAGAATAATCAAAGCTAAACAGGTTTTTCTTATGAAAACACTAGCTCTCAAGGTAGAAGCAAACAAAATGGCGACGACACTATCAGGAAAAGCCATCCATTATGTTCAAAGTGTCGTTTTATAGATGATAATGCTAGACACGATTTAAAAACCTGCAAACATATATCTACGAATTCGCATAGCTCAAATCCATAAGTCGAGGACTTACTAAAATTCTATAAAACTAAGTAGTTTTGTTATTTCTGCATGGTTTCCATGAATTGAATAGTTCCAAACATGGCTCAGATTTTCACGAGACAAAGCTAAAAACATTTCTAGCGAATAAGGTCAGGCTAGCTAAATATCTAGAGTAGTATTCAATAAACGTAAATAATTGTATTTTATTTTAATGACAATCATATTCGCAACATTAAAATAAAGCCCGAATTATTGAAAACTAAGAAAAATCAAAGTAGACTCTCATGCGGTCTGCAAATTAATGTTAGCAAAGTATTAAACAAAACAACATTTTTCGCGTGACAGATTCTTCGCTGAGATTATTTTAAACGTCAACCATTCGCCGTGAAATGTCTTCGCACGTCCTGCAAACTAAACTATCTTCGCTAGCAGACTCAGTCCTGGCTGTTGACACAGTCATCAACTGTTGAGAAGGTCCACAAGAACACGGGACTTGTATTTGTTCACACATTCCACTCTCTTGTTTAGTTTGCTCTCATATTTGAGGGGCCATTTTGTTCCTGTTAAGATGCCATTTGGTTGGTCAGAAATGGACAATGTCTTGTTCGGTTGGTATTAGAACTGTCATTGTGGGAGAAGTGGGTAATAACAGACAATACAGATGTTAGGGGATATGTAGGGGTGGTGCATGTGTTCTAGACCTGGGTAATATCGGACATTACAGATGTTAGGGGACATGTAGTGGGGGTGCATGTGTTCTTGACCTGGGTAATATCGGACATTACAGATGTTAGGGGACATGTAGTGGGGGTGCATGTGTTCTTGACCTGGGTAATAACAGACATTACAGATGTCAGGGGATATGTAGGGGGGGTGCATGTGTTCTTGACCTGGGTAATAACAGACATTACAGATGTCAGGGGATATGTAGTGGTGGTGCTTGTGTTCTTGACCTGGGTAATAACAGACATTACAGATGTCAGGGGATATGTAGTGGTGGTGCTTGTGATCTTGACCTGGGTAATAACAGACATTACAGATGTTAGGGGACATGTAGTGGTGGTGCATGTGTTCTTGACCTGGGTAATAACAGACATTACAGAAGCTGGTGGATATGTTGTGATCTGTTTCACTGGTTTCAATTTCACTCTATTCTAAAGAAGACTATACAAAACCTCACCACGATGTGACGCAGACTCTGTGTTATTTACTCAAACCCTCCTCGGTGGCGTAGTTGGCTAACGCGCTTGTCGTGTAGAGCTCGACTTCTGAGAATGGGGAGATCAAGGTTCGAATCTCAGTCGGGTGAACTGGGGGTGGTTGTTCCTAAATGGTTTCCCACTCTTCCTCCACGCAAAAGCGGGTTTACTTCCTCTAATTCAACCTTCCCAATTCCTAATCCATTAGAGTAATTAGTACTTAAAGCGTATAACCCGAACGGGTAGAGTAATAACAGACATTACAGATGTCAGGGGATATGTAGTGGTGGTGCTTGTGATCTTGACCTGGGTAATAACAGACATTACAGATGTTAGGGGACATGTAGTGGTGGTGCATGTGTTCTTGACCTGGGTAATAACAGACATTACAGAAGCTGGTGGATATGTTGTGATCTGTTTCACTGGTTTCAATTTCACTCTATTCTAAAGAAGACTATACAAAACCTCACCACGATGTGACGCAGACTCTGTGTTATTTACTCAAACCCTCCTCGGTGGCGTAGTTGGCTAACGCGCTTGTCGTGTAGAGCTCGACTTCTGAGAATGGGGAGATCAAGGTTCGAATCTCAGTCGGGTGAACTGGGGGTGGTTGTTCCTAAATGGTTTCCCACTCTTCCTCCACGCAAAAGCGGGTTTACTTCCTCTAATTCAACCTTCCCAATTCCTAATCCATTAGAGTAATTAGTACTTAAAGCGTATAACCCGAACGGGTAGTAAGATGCGGTGCTAAATATTATTATTATTATTATTACTTACTCAAGGGGGTTAGACTATTTCTCAACCTAAGACAGCACACGCATCACCACGTACTCCACCCAAGGGCTACAAATTGTGATTTCCATGCTATGCACAGATACAGAGTTTTGCTGTGCACACTCCTGAATCAAACCCAAGACCTTTAGACTTGTAGGACTCCTCAACCACTCGACCACGGGCTGGTGAATGTTGAGCAACACCCAGTATTCGGCCAGATCTTCCTCCAATCAAGACTCATTGCCTGTGGTCACGACCGTTTCAAGGTCACCATCTCATCGTCACGATGTTGCGAACCCTGTCTGTGTGTCTGCAGCAAGACCATCAACATGAGAATAACAAACAACTAGTGACCGATGTTTGTTGGAAATATTTCGGGCACTACGGAAAACTAACACACGCCAGGAAGGCAAATATGCTTTTAGAACAATCCTTTAAGGTGCACTATAATAACTTAACCCAATAATTATTTTTTGGAGTTTCCTATAAATTCTGACACGTCGCATGAAGGGTCAAACGAAGGTGAACGGAGATATCCAGTGTGTGAAAACTATTATTTACATCAGTGGTGCGAGATGCCTTGTAGCAAGAGTCGCCATTAGAACTCTTAACCTAATGACAGGACTTTTCGCAACACTCTAGGTATTAGAATAAACGCTTCACAAATACTGAATTGTGGTAGGCGTCTCTTGGATTTGAACCAGGATCCCGATACGTGTATTTATTGATTTGTTCCAATAACCCTCTCTTTACTGCCAGTGTGATCCTGGAGGTCGGGGCTCAAAACCAGCAGGGTGACCTGGAGAGTGTGGGAGGGAATACCCACTGACTTTTTAAATCCTCTATATAGTTGATTGCTGCTGCATTTCCTCTTGACTACCCTAATAATCCCTGTATCCTTAGATATTTGTATAACGTTTAACACAAGATTGTGCTCTATGACAAACGCTAGCACCAGACCTACGACCGTTAATGTCGCAATCATAAAGATGGGACAGTGCCCAGTCGGACATTGAATCCTGGGAAGCTAGACCAGAGACTGATTTTAACCTAGAACAACCTAGAACTTGGGATGGAACTAAACCTGGCTCTACACAGCCATACCTAAATAACATGTTCACTATCAGGAGACTGAACTAATCTCAAATCGGTATCGTCCTTGTAGTATATGTCAGGAGGTCCCAGGTGCGTGTCAAGTGTCTGTATAATGTCAGGAGGTCCCAGGTGCGTGTCAAGTGTCTGTATAGTGTCAGGAGGTCCCAGGTGCGTGTCAAGTGTCTGTATAGTGTCAGGAGGTCCCAGGTGCATGTCAAGTGTTTGTATAGTGTCAGGAGGTCCCAGGTGCGTGTCAAGTGTCTGTATAGTGTCAGGAGGTCCCAGGTGCGTGTCAAGTGTTTGTATAATGTCAGGAGGTCCCAGGTGCGTGTCAATTGTCTGTATAATGTCAGGAGGTCCCAGGTGCGTGTCAAGTGTCTGTATAGTGTCAGGAGGTCCCAGGTGCGTGTCAAGTGTCTGTATAGTGTCAGGAGGTCCCAGGTGCGTGTCAAGTGTCTGTATAGTGTCATGAGGTCCCAGGTGCTTGTCAAGTGTCTGTATAGTGTCAGGAGGTCCCAGGTGCGTGTCAAGTGTCTGTATAGTGTCAGGAGGTCCCAGATGTTCCTTAGATCCACGAGACTTCAAACGTGCGCAACTGTTATATTACGCCACACACGTCACTAGCCTCTTATAATGCATACTAGTTGGAGAAAGTTGTCATATGTGATCCACACATGTACACAACACATGAATAGCATTGGTTTACAGAGGTAAAGAGGATTATACTCTGAGAGGAGCATACATAGACACAGCACATAAGGAACATACATGGACATAGCACATAAGGAACATACATGAACATAGCACATAAGGAACATACATGGACACAGCACATAAGGAACATACATGGACATAGCACATAAGGAACATACATGAACATAGCACATAAGGAACATACATGGACATAGCACATAAGGAACATACATGGACACAGCATATAAGGAACATACATGAACATAGCACATAAGGAACATGCATGCACATAGCACATAAGGAACATACATGGACACAGCACATAAGGAACATACATGGACACAGCACATAAGGAGCATACATGGACACAGTACATAAGGAATATATATGGACACAGCACATAAGGAACATACACGAACATAGCACATAAGGAACACACATGGCCACAACACATGAATAATATACACGGACCCAACATAGACGGTAACACATTATGACTCGTCCCAGAGCTGACAGATATCCACTCGGTCTATCCCGGTAAAACTATTTTGAAAGCATATTTTAATTCGTTCTTGGATATATATGTGTTCCGATTTTGTTGAAATAAATGGTTCAGATCCTATTCCAGATAATTTTGATATATTCAGGCGAAGGCTTATTATCGTTACGATTACGCTAATTCTCACTCTGAATCGTAACTTTTGTTTCCGCTTCAACGCCATTTTAATTTGTGACATTTTTAGTCTGACTTGATTGATTCCCCGCCACCTCGAATGTTCGACCAGCACGACTTGTCTTACACTTTTATTATCCTTGGCCCTGTTTATTTCCAACGTTTACTCTTGACATTTGCTGTTATTAACATAAAATATAATCTGGCGTATAATAAAGTGGGAGGTTGCTCTGGCTGATTGTTTAAATACTGCTTTAAACTGCGAGCTAACTGGGACAGGCGTGAAATTTGGTTCAATCTGACGTGGAAACTAGGACTTGCTTTCTCGGTTCCTGGAAAAAAAGTGACGAAATGTTGTTTTATTTGGTTGTTTACTGATGAATTCTAATGTATAAAATGGGTTCTGATTATTACATTCACAAGCTAAAGACCTTTATTTTACTATATATAGTTTTAATATAACTATTATAACTTATACATGGTGGCTACAGAGAGGGAAAACAGGGAAAACCTGGAAAAGTCAGGGAATTTTTGGATGGCAGGGAAAACAGGGAAATGTCAGGGAATTTAACTAAAAATGAGGGAACTAAAAATATGTCTAAAAAATCACATTAATTTCGCAACTAAACACTGAAACAAAAGTCAATAATACCTAAATAAAACATTTTAATTTTTTAAATGACTGATAAAACCATTTATGTATAATAGATACAATTTTTTAAATATGTGATCAATAATAAAGAAAAAAAAGTCATCATCCACCGTTAAAATTGGAAAAAAGTAGTCAGGAAAATTTTAAATATGTAGCCTGGAAACCTGGAAAAATCAGGGAATTTTTTAAAATATATTTTGTAGCCACCCTGTTCGCTTCCTACTCCCCCAGAGAAAGACAAAATACAGGGTTTTAAATGTTAACAAATTTTATACAAATATTCAGTTTTATCTCTGATCACATCATGTGAAGTGTCAAGGATAATAGCAGAGGAGCGTTGGGGTCCAGGATTGGGCAATCATCATCATCATCAGTTGTTCATCATAGTTACAAAGCATTGAGATAATCCTTTAACTATATTATTATTATTATTATTAGCACCGCGTCTTACTACCCGTTCGGGTTATACGCACTTACGCTAATGTGTAATGGTAGGGTGATTGTGAGATGAAATGGAGGACCTACAGTTTAACGTGGGATCCGAACCACAGTGGAGGCCTGGCATTCCCCACATTCACAAGATGTATTGTCAGAGGTGAAGGGAGGGTTTGGTAATCAGATAAATTGATGCCGGGACCGAGGATTGAACCCCGGACTCCCAGAACAGAAGTCTGACACCTTACTCCTAGACCACCAGGTGACCGACGTGTTTAACTATAGTTGGCCGTATATGAACAAGTAATGTTTTGCCCCGCATCTTACTACCCCTACGGGCTGGACGCGTTTGACTGAACTGATAAACTGGGGATAAGGAACTTATGTGGAGGGAGACTGGGAAGCCATTTAGAACAAAAACATCCTTAGTACGCCAAGCCGGGATGTGAACCCCAACCTTACACTTACCATAAATACAGACCAGATGAGCCTGACATTCAAACAGCGTGTCCAACACTATTATATTATATTATTATTGTTATTAATATTACCCCTACCGGCACGTTCTAAAGCTAAAGGGTGTTGGCATTGGTTTGAAATAACCAACCTAAAGAAACACGAAGATAGATTTGAGGGAATGAATGAGTATACAACAAAACATCATTTGTACGACCCAGAGGAGGAGATAAAAATAGCATCCTCCTGGAGAGAGTGTGGAAAAAACCCTATGCATCCGGTAAGGATATAATAGACATGATTAAAGGTAACGCAAAGACTAAGCCATAACCTGTGCTAAAAAAATATAAGGTACTATAACTGTGACAAGACTCTGAGCCATAAGCTGTGCTCAAGGAACAAGAAGGTACTAGAACTGTGACAAGACTCTGAGCCATAAGCTGTGCTCAATGAACGAGAAGGTGCTAGAACTGTGACAAGACTCTGAGCCATAAGCTGTGCTCAATGAACGAGAAGGTGATATAACTGTGACAAGACTCTGAGCCATATACTGTGCTCAAGGAACGAGAAGGTACTATAACTGTGACAAGACTCTGAGCCATATACTGTGCTCAAGGAACGAGAAGGTGATATAACTGTGACAAGACTCTGAGCCATATACATGTGCTCAAGGAACGAGAAGATAATAGATCTGTCTCTCTCTCTCTCTTACAAGATCCAACAAGTGTAGGGAAACTAACATTGAACTAATGTCACAGCATATAAATGACAATATTTAGGTTTATATGATAGCTACCAAAACGCTACTTTATGTGATAATGTCTTGACGGTGGTCTGGTGCTACGTTGTTGCAATATCTAGCCTAGAACTTGTGATGGCAGCTTGGAGGACGTTATAATGATGATTTCCTGTTGACATAAGACATCCGGGACTTTGTGAGGAACAAGTTAAGTGGGTTCAAGGTCAGTGACGGGTGTTTTTCACCGTAATGATTTGTTTGGCGGTTGGGGATAGTTCTTGTGGTAACCAAGGGCCTGGATCAACCTAACTTTTGGAGCCCACCCTCACACAAAATGATGAGCTTAGATTGTGTGCTTTAATATATTTATTTTTATTAACATAGTTTTTAGACTATGTATTTTTCGTTTTTCATAAAAAAAGATGGCATGGTTACCTTTCTGCTCATACTTTGGTTAGGTTATATGGTTGTAAGCACAGTCTCCAAGCCTTGTGTTACTTTTCTTACCCCTCATTGTGGTCTCCAGACCTTCTCCTACCACTCAATGTAGTCTCAAGACATTGTGTCTGATCTTACCTGAATCTTATGTAACAAATATGTTCCTGGAATGTTATTCAAAACTAGCATTTTATCTAAGAGTCTCCAACCCCATCTTATAAGGATGAGTGATAATTCATTAATAATGTTACAATTTATCATTTATTTTAAAACTTTAATTCCTATATTATATTATATTATTAAATGATTGCCATTTTTGTCAAAAATATCTAGTTCTACAATATTCAGCGTCCGGGCTCTACATGCTTACACCCATAGGATAGAGAGGAGAAGTGTACAATATTGAGAAAATGTAGCACCAATTGCAGAGAAGGAGAGTGGGAAACATAATATTAGCCCGTCTTAGACTTGGACCCAAACCTCAACACACTACTAGCCTCACTTTTGGGTCCGCGTGTCCTTCGGTTCAGTCTACAATTTGTTTTATCTACAACATGCCAACTATATAAAGCTTCCGTTTTCTTGCAAATTATTCTAATAAGGTTTATATTTATGTGACGTCATCGCTTCATTGTTCCACTCACAATGAAACACTGTTAAAAACGTTATGAGGTGTTGTGATGATTAATGAACGGTTTTTGTGTCGGGTCATACATGACATGTGGTGGCTATCCATCGTAGGATAGGAATAATATTGTGTGTACCCCTACAACCATTAGTCGTGTCACTTATTGAGTGGTGCATTCCATGCTCTTGAGCATTTTTTTAGACAATCACAGGTCGTAAGCAAGAACTTGACTATAGGGATGTTAAGTGTACACCAGCGTGGGTATGCTTGCGTCGTCGTAGGTTAGAAGGTGGAGTGATGGTGTGCTCGGGACCACACTACCAGTTCACTAAGCATTCACTAAGGTTCTCACATACCACCCCTAGAGTTACCCTCCACACTCCACGATCAAATCACTTTTTAGACTAGAAAGTTTCTCGGCATCACACCTAAACCTAGGTCACAGACAAGGTGACCTAGGTCTAAACCTAACAACCAGACTCTAGACCACTTAACCTAATGCGAATGATTCAACGGAACTTCATTGGATTATATTACAACCATATTTAGGTTGTGCTGTAGTTTCAGATCAGAGCTTAGTATATTCGATAAGTATAGTCATCATACTGCCTCGAACACTATATCACGATGTGAATTTGAAATTCAGAATTGAAAAACGGTGATTCTGCTTACATTGAGTTTTAATCATTATTATTATTAGCACCGCGTCTTACTACCCATTCTGGTTATACGCACTTACGCTAATATGTAATGGTAGGGTGATTGTGAGATGAAATGGAGGACACACAGTTTAACGTGGAATCCGAACCATGGTGGAGGCCTGGCATTCCCCACATTCACAAGAAGTCTTGTCAGAGGTGAAGGAAGGGTTTGGTAATGAGATAAATCTGTGCCGGGACCGAGGATTGAACCCCGGCTGCCAGCACAGAAGTCTGACACCTTACCCCTAGACCGCCAGGTCACCGACGAGAGTTTTAATCAGGTTTTTTCTTAATATTACCAAAGTTATGCTAATGTATTGTGCTCTAAAGCGTATTTACCAAATGATAAGCAGTGTAATTCTTACTATTCTTACCATCTTACCCACCTTTCAGTGGGGGATCTGCTCACAGACTGGCCTAGCTCTGAGCTTCTGGTAGGTTAAGGAGATAAAGGCATGACATATACGAGAGGTGTGTTGTAGCTCCACTTAGTGAACTGGGAACTAGTTTGTGATAACTGATCAAATTAAATAGTTCAAGATTATGATTAATTAATAATAGACATTGAGATATTTATGAAGCACGATAACAGTTCAAAATATTACAATAAAATAACTAGATGAATTATTCTCTTACAAACAGTCATTGCTCGATAGAAGGGAAGCCAGGCTAGGCAACCACTTAGATGGAGTAGTGGAAAACAGCTTGTTACCATATTTAAAATATGTATACATGACACACACTGTATTCTAAACTTCATCTTAGACAGAAGTTTAAATTAACCACATTTAGAATTTATCTGGAAAGATTGAATTGTCTTTTAAAAATGTTCATAATGTATTATAATGTATTATCATCATCATCATCATCATCACAGTCATTTGTAACAAGAAGTATATAAAAGGTATTGATACTACCTATCAAAAGAGACAGATGCCGATCTCATCATTTCCCGTATGAACATAAAGAAAGATTCAGTAACTTTGGTTAGTGTTACACACTGTCCTTCCTACTAAGTTCTTATTACTCAACAGTAACTACTTTTTCACTCAAACAATATTACATTTCGAAAAAAAAAACGTTACTTGAACTCGCCAAGGTGATCCAAGTTCTCAGCGCTCTCTACCTGCCTATCAGATCTAGTCCCCGCCCCCGTTGACCAAGATATGAAACCTTCCATGTTTCCCCTCTTGACCGTAACATGAAATCTCCATGTTTCCCCTCTTGACCGTAACATGAAATCTCCATGTTTCCCCTCTTAACCGTGACATGAAATCTCCATGTTTCCCCTCTTGACCGTAACATGAAATCTCCATGTTTCCCCTCTTGACCGTGACATGAAACCTTCCATGTTTCCCCTCTTGACCGTAACATGAAATCTCCATGTTTCCCCTCTTAACCGTGACATGAAATCTCCATGGTTCCCCTCTTGGCCGTAACATGAAATCTCCATGTTTTCCCTCTTAACCGTGACATGAAATCTCCATGTCTCCCCTCTTGACCGTAACATGAAATCTCCATGTTTCCCCTCTTGACGGTAAGATGAAATCTCCATCTTTCCCCTCTTAACCGTGACATGAAACCTCCATGTTTCCCCTCTTGACCGTAACATGAAATCTCCATCTTTCCCCTCTTAACCGTGACATGAAATCTCCATGTTTCCCCTCTTGACCATGACATGTAACCCCCATGTTTCCCCTCTTTACCGTGACATTAAACCCCCACGTTTCCCCTCTTGACCGTGACATGAAGCCCCCACGTTTCCCCTCTTAACCGTGACATGAAACCCCCGTGTTTCCCCTCTTGACCATGACATGAAACCCCCATGTTTCCTCTATTGACCATGACATGTAACCCCATGTTTCCCCTCTTGACCGTGACATGTAACCCCCATGTTTCCCCTCTTGACCGTGATATGAAACCCCAATGTTTCCTCTATTGACCATGACATGTAACCCCCATGTTTCCCCTCTTGACCGTGACATGTAACCCCCACGTTTCCCCTCTTGACCGTGACATGTAACCCCCATGTTTCCCCTCTTGACCGTGACATGTAACCCCCA